>UELU01099132.1:0-11689 GCA_900490025.1 Megastigmus dorsalis
GAATATAATAATGTAACGCATAAACTTAATCGTGGCGACATCCATTGAAAAACTCAAGAAGCAAACCTTAGACTCCACCCTCAAGCACATCCAAGGGACTCAGACCCATCCAATCAAACCTCAAATACGAGTAAGAAACAATCAAAAGTGAGTACAAAAATATATTATTATTCCCTTTTCTTCTGTCACACAAACTCACACAAACACCTTCCCTTTTTCCGAATTACTGTTTCTCGAACCTTAGGGTGTCGGGGAAAGTAATTAAACCTCACTGTTTCTCGGGTCGCAAGACGCTGGGGAAAGCGAAGTTCCAAGACTGTTGTTTTTCGGACCAATAGGTGCCGGAGAAAACAGGGAACAATCACTCCCATACACACCCCAAGAGAACGATTATAAGATATCCCAAGCTATTAGGCGAAAGCCTAGGCTTAAAAATTACAAATTTTAATAAGTGTGTGTTGTCTCTCGACGTAACACAATAGATACCAAAGCTAAAATATGATTTTTGAATTTGTAAATGTAACATAAAATTGGTTTGAATCACTTTGAAATAGTTCACCTCTTAATCTTAGTGCTTTATACAGATTTTAATTAATGGACTTTTTGCAGATATTTACCAAACCAAAACTCTCATGAAATATGAAAAAATATGTAAAATTTAATTCTAAGCCTTGATAATGTATTACAATCGAATAACAGAGTAAAAATTCGAAAAAATCAGGCTTTTCGCTACTATTTGAACGCTTTATATTAAAAATCTTTATTAAAATAATACCATAATAAAAAGCGGAAAAATGTAGTCAAGAAAAAACGCGAAAAATACGCAAAAAAATCGGTTTTTGGCCAAAATCGGGGTGGCACACCATTTAAAATAAAAAAATAATTGCACTGTCTTAAAGAGCGGGAAAAAATACATGAAAAACATGTATTTAAAAAGTGGCAACTTAAAAACAAGGGTGTGTAAAAAATGATTTAAAAATTAAATAATTTTTGTTGGCCCATATTTGAGGTTATGTGATCTGAAAAAATTTGTGGTTAGTTGTCACATGATAACCTATCTCTGTGATTTTTTACAAAAAATTTGCATGCAAAGAGGCGCCAGAATAAAATAATGTCAAAAAAACACGTTTTTTGAGCTTACTGCGCATGCGCTTGGGATAGGGGGCTGATAATTTGGCTGTGGAAGTTTTTTTCAACCCCTATCGAATGGTGTATGATACATGCGTATTTCAAGAGGGGGCAATTTCACCATAGTAACCCGGCTATAGCCTTTCTATTTTACATTTCAGACTGATTTTTGCTTCCATAGCTATGCTAGGATACATTTCTCTTAAAGATTGTGGGAAATTGATTTACTTTCCTCTTTCAAGGTGATTTTTAATCCCTAAAGGATTTGCACATTTGAATTTGCGAAATGAATCCATACTGACTAACAACAATGTACTAAATAGAAGAAAACTATTAATTATTGACTGCTGCTTAATGAATATAATATGTAAAGTATTGCGAAAAATTCGCGGATGTGATTCAACAAAATTTAGGTTCTGTTATAATTTCGGGTGAAAAAATTCTTGTGGATAATCCCTGTAGCCACCTATCAATTACAACTAATACTTTATAATAACATTACGGCTCCATGCGGCCGCGTGGTCGGTTATAGTCTCGCGGCGCGCGCTGATTTGTCGTTGCGGGTACGTGTTCACGATGTAATTTCTCGAAAATATCAAAAAAGTCCTATCTGGAAAACAGCTATTTCGATGTAAAAAAACCTGATCTTTCGTTCTAGAGTATTAAAAAAAATAGTATAATAAAAATACACTTTTCGAGATATAACACGTTTTATGTTTTTTTAAGGTTAAAACGAGAAAATTATTAAAAACAAATGTCACTACAAAAAAGCCGAGGAAAAAATACATCGAACTTTTATCGATAGATGCATTTTCATACCGCAGGAACGCGTTCAAAAGGTGAGGTGTTGGGCGCCCGCTTACCGGCCTGGGAGGTTTGGCGCGAAACGCCCCATAAGTGTGTCTGAAAATAGTGTGTGAAATGCATCCCCTTAGAGCTTACAATTAGAAGTACCTGTAAAACGCGGTTGTAAAGGTCTATTGGGCATTGGCACACCTTCAACATAAAACAACAGATGGTTGATTGAGAAATGTGAAAATTTGAACAGATTAAAACTTTGATTGCTGTTAAAGGCTCTATTGACGATGTAGTCTATGGTTAACCTTTTCGGCAGTTGTCCAAGAAAAGCGTTATGTATTGTGATATCCAGAATGCAATGTAAACTATTTCATTTTATTTCTTACATGTGATTGGATATTTAGCCGTAGTTTTAGCTAATGCATTAGCGTGGGCTAGTAAGACACGATGTTATCAGATCGTGTGTCTTTCTCGACTGACGCCTGTTATCATATCAGTGATTTTATTGGCTGTCTTTCTTTTCAATTTTTTTCAGACTCTTTAGCACGTATTTATACAACTTCTGAGAAGGTAGCACCATGATAAGCAACGTTGTCCAAAATATTACGGCCTGCGCATACGGTTTCTTTACTCTCAGCTTTTACACCGGACGCAATGTGGGAAAAAATTTTGCGAGAAAGACCTCCGAACCTATACATCAACCGCGCTGATAAGTCGAGCCCATAAAAACATTTCTCACTTTTCCATCGATTTGATCCTTGCAGTAACACACGTAATGATTCGTGTTTACATAATTTAATATCTACGCCTAAAGTAAAGCGTAACGATTAACGCCCCATACTCAAATGGTATGCGATGTCCGTGTTGAATTCTTATATCTACAACGATAGAACTTATATCTAAACAATGAAATATAGTGTATATGCACGAAATGCCTCACAATGTTGGCGCCAAATTAATATTTCAATCCGTCTAGAGACAGTATACGTAACAATACAGCCTGAGTATCGCCTACTGTATATGGCTCACATATGTCGTTGTAAGCATATATTTCGATGGTTCCGAGCGGCGCTATCTTATGTCGCTCAGAACTTCGAACAGTAGCGTAACTCGTATCGTATCTCAGATGCAACAAAACGTTTCATCGTAAATCGAAGTTTGGTGATTGAGATCCCAAACAAAATTACAAATTATTTTGATAATTTTTAGTGCTATAATTTAAGTAAAACTAGGTATCGTATACCCCACGCTCTGTTCTTCTTCTACTTTTCTAGTTTCTTTCTACTCTATCGTAAGTCGTCGAAAGTATCGGCGACTTACAATAATACAATGAATTATGTAATAATAACAGTTGTAACTATATTATTATTATGATGGTGGGAAAGGAAATAATATCATAACCATTAATTTCAACAGATTATTAGTTCATCATGAAATATAGAAAAGTAATAATAGTAATGATATTATAATAATTATCTCATATTATTTCCATTTATAAATAATGTATTTTTTTATTGTAACTGCCATTTTTATATAATTTTATCATCAATTGATTTTTTTTTTTCATACAATTAATAATGATATTGTTAATAGTCATCAACAACAATAATAATAATCATTATTACAACATGATAAGGAAGCCTAAATAGGACTCGATTCGGCTTGAGCAGTCACATCTTTTGCGTTTGCGTTAGTTTCTCATGTTAAAAATTTGACGCGTTATTATACCCGAAAATTTATTTCTGCCATCCACAAATCGTCGGAAGCAAAGCCGCGTGGGCTTGCGCGCCGATAAACATGCGAAGTGTGTGCAAAGGTTGTCTTTAATTTGTTTATCACCTTGGCTGCAACTTTTTCCACAGCATACTACCTAGTATATTGCAATGTTATGTTCGCTCACGTTGATGCCCGTCACATCAAACAGAGGTATAATCCGTACTCTCCAGTGATCGAAGCGGAGATGCTCGCTCAAGTGACAAAGCTCCTTGATGCGGTCATCATTGAGCCATTATCTACTCCGTGGTCGAGCCCTGTAGTGGTGGTGAAGAAATCCGGTGGAGGATATCGAATGTGCATTGATTTTAGAAAAGTCAATGCACAGATGAAATCAACGGATGGATATCCATCGAGAAGGATGGATGCCGCTTTCCGTAAAATAAGGAAGGCAAGGTACATTACTACACTAGATGAGTTTGGAAGCTCATCGTCCCACGAGAAAAACAAAAAGAAATATTGCGTGAGTGCCATGACAGCTCAACAGCTGGGTACTTAGGGCATGAAAAGACGCTCGCGAGGATATCGCAGTAATATTATTGGCCAAGCATGGATGTGTGCGTCGCCAAATATGTACGGCAATGCGAAGTCTGCCAGCAATGCAAGGTGGAACAGAAAGCACCTGCAGGACTAATTGGCCGCCGTATAGTGGAATGATCATGGCAATATGTATCAGGTGACATCATGGATCCGCTTTCAAGGACGAAAGAGGGATTTGAATACATCTTGGTATTCCAAGATTTGTTCATGAGGTGGGTGGAAGTAATACCATTCCGCCGTGCTACAGGTAGAGCAATACTCGCAGAGTTTGTTAGGTGCTTATATCTCCGGTTTGGAACACCCGAGGTATTCCTTTCCCTGAATGGGACAGAGTTCAAGAACTAATTGATCGACGGTTTCTTAACTGAAAGGGGGATTCGCCATGAGACGATTCCACCTTACCATCCGTAGATGAACGGGAACCGCACCATGAAGCAGATGATCATCGCTTTCATCCAAGATGAATATGATCACTGGGATGAACATCTCGAAGATGTAGTCTTCGCATTCAACAGCTGGAAGAGTGTAGCTGGACAGGAATGAGACCAGAATTTCTGATCTATGGCAGGCAATCAAAACCTCTAAAGTCAACGTTTCGCAATGTGAAGAAGAAGCACTCGACGATTGGTACGATCGCATAAAGAAACTCTCTATCATGCACACAGTAGCAGCAGAGAGCTCGTATAGAGAACGTGATCGACAAGCCCGTTATTACAATGCAGGTCGTCGAGACGTTCAGTACAAAGTCGGTGAAAAGGTTTGGAAGAAAACAAAGTTCTCTCCAATGCAGCAAAAGGAGAAGCAGGAAAACTACTTCCGTAGTTGGCAGGGCTGTACAGCGTTACAGCCGTGCTTGGTAAGAATACGTTCGAGTTACGTAACCAAGCAGGACGTGTGGTTGCGCCTGTTCACGCAGAACAGATGATACCATACGTCCCAGATGAGTCAGTTCCAGAGGAAGACAACGACAGCATAGTCGACGCCCAACCTCCGGGGGAAGGCGGGAGTCGTGTAACGGTACCCACGACTCCATCAGCGAGTGACGATGTTAGTGTAGCTCAGGACCTTGCCGGTGGGCAAGCGCCACAGGCTGAGAGCGCTCAGCCTACACCTCAGGGTAATAGAAAGCGGGGTCGTCCCCGCAAAACAGCGTACGTCGTTCAGCGGCGGGGTGCTTCGGTATAGCTCCCCGTAAAAAGTAATGTAGCGGAAAAGCTAAAACCGGGGCGTCCGCCCGGTTCGAAAAAAGCGAAAAATGTCGACTCTCGAGCGACGTTTCCTCCGCGAATGACGCGTGCGCAATGCCAAGCTGCGAGCTGAGACTAATCTCGTATCCCTTGTGTCTTCGCTGTGCTTTCCTTATAGTAGAAGCAATGATAGAACGAAAAGGAACTCGGGCAGTCATCGTCCACAACGAAGGAAGCGGGGGAGGGAGAACCCCCCGTGATCTCGAGCGAGGGAGATCTAGGACTCCCTCACCTAAGGAGACCATTGCGGCGTCCGAAGGTGGCCTCCTCAATAGGGCTGGAGCCCGAGGGGCGCGTTGAGGAGCCTTCCTTTATTCTCCTTCTATGCTTCGTTTCCTTTCCACTTTCTTTCAATATACTGACGTTTCATATTATGCCGGTAATACCAAGGTTTCTCGGATACAATGGAGATCTAACTAACCAACAGGTTAAAAAGTACAAACAGAGAAATGAACACAATAACTAATTAACAGAGCACAGAACGAATTCATGAATAATACAAATTCAGATTTCGTAAGAAAGTATAAAAAATTACATAAAATTAAATGACTGGCAAATTTTTTACATGAATATCAGAGGTTTAGAAACTAACTTCAAAAACTTAGAAGTATATCTAGAAACTTTAGAAATTAAACCAGAATTAATCATATGTGTCGAAACATGGCAACAACAGCATTACCAATACTACAATCTCGTAAAATATACTGCACACTATAATTCAAGTTGCATAAATAAAGCAGATAGAGTTATAGTATATATTAAACAAAATATCAAAATAATAACAACTACAGAGAAAATAAACAATGTTTAAATTTATAACAACTAAAATTTATTTAAATAAAGATAATTATTTAAAAATCTTTATATAGATGCCATGAAATACAGAAAAACCAATTTGTAAACACAATTAATTATTCCTAGAAAAATATGAATCAACTAAGGACCACATTATAATAGGAGATTTTAATATTGACTTGCTGGAAAATTATGTAACCTCAAATGAATTACTTAATAATTTTCTCGAATAGTGTTATATACCACTTTATAATGGTATTACAAGACCAAAAACTAATAACCCCAACGAAGGAACCTGCATAGACAATATGTACATCAAAACAACTATAGAGAATTACGAAGCTTTTAAATTTTTACATAGTTTTACTGATCATTATCTATTGCTAATAGTATTACAGATAGAAACTATAGGAAAAAATAAAACAACACATAGTTGCTGAATGTTCAAGAAACGATTGGAACAGTATAACAGATTATCAAGACCCTCATCAAGCCACAGATATTTTAATTAACAAAATTAAATACGAAATAGAGAAAGCTACTTTTGATAAAAAAAGCAAAAAAAAAAACCTAAAAAAACTGGATCACAAGTGGGATTATCAAATCTTGTAAAAGTAAAAAAAATATGTACATGGAATGGAAAAAGAACCCTAATAACAACATACTAAGCAAGACTTACAAAGATTATAATAAAAGACTAAATAAAATAATAACAATGGCTAAATATCAATATGAGAAGAAAGAATTTCAAGCAAATAAAAATAATAATAAGAAAGTGTGGGAATTAGTTAAAAACAAATTAAACAAAAATAATACAGGAAAAAAAAACAAAACATAGATTATATTGAAGAGCATGGTAAAAGGTATTTCAAGACAGAGGATGTTGCCAACAAATTTAATGAATTCTTCAGTAATGTAGGACCAAACATAAAAGAAACATCAACACCAAGTCTATATTTATAAACCCAACTAATTGCGGAGAAGTAAATAATACTATTATGAATGTCAAAGATAAATCTGGTGGTGTTAATCATATAAGCGCTAAAATAATAAAAAAATTAGCACATATATTTCTAAACCATTAGCATACATATTTAACACATGTATAGAAAAAGGGATATGGCCTAGTGCACTTAAAGCTGCAGAGATAGTGCCAACACATAAAACGGGTGATAAGCACTTAGCAACTAATTATAGACCGATCTCGTTAATATCTAACCTAGCCAAAATTTTTGAACATATAATTCATAAGAGCTAAGTTTTTTAAATGAATGTGATATAATAAATAATAAACAATATGGTATCTCTGAAAAAAAAGGAACAAAAGATGCCTTAGGTTATCTATCCAACTATATTTATAATGGATTAGATAAAAATCAGACAATACTAGAAAGTTTCCTCGACGTAGCCTAAGCGTTTGAGACATTAAATCATCAAATATTACTGGACAGACTGGAATGCAATGGAATACGTGGAGTAACTTTAACGCTGCTGCAGGACTATCTGACAAATAGATCACAAGTAGTCAGAAAAAATAATATCAAAAGTGAAAGTCTTAGCATAAAGTGTGGTGTACCACAAGGTACAATATTGGGACCATTACTTTTTATCATTTACATTAATGATCTTCTGACTCTGCTACCAGAAAATAATATTATTTCGTATGCTGATGTTACAGTTATTATAAGTACGGGAGATACAAATGGAAACAAACTGAACTTCAAATGAATAACTACTTAAAAAAAGTTTACAATTGGATCAATGGGAATCAACTTACACTGCACATATGTAAATCTGTTTTTATGACTTGGATGCTACAGTGACAGTGTATCTGAAAACGTGGTAAATAAAATTGATAATGAAGAACTCAGAAGAGTAGAACATACGAAATACCTAGATGGATAATACTGGACTGTAACATGAAATGGGACAAACAGATTACTTACATAATAAAAAAGACTAGATACTTAATTTTCATTCTAAAAAAATTATCAATAATAATGGATTATAAAAGTTTACTGGTAGTCTATTACGCTTTTTTCCATAGTATAGCTACTTATGGAATAGTAGCATGGGGTGGTGCATGTAATAATGTCATGAATATAATTGAGAATAACAGAATAGGTTAATTAAAATAATAACTAAGGGCAAAAAATATGATAACATACCACTAAAATGCAAAGACAGTTTTAAACTAGAATCTTTACTGTTTCATTATGATAATTTAAAAGATAAATATATAAAGTCGAACAGTAAGACTAGACAAAAAAAATATAGCTAACCCAAAAATTAACAAAACTATAAATATAAAAGATAGTGAATTTGTTGCAATCAAGTAATTTAACAAATTGCCCAATAATCTAAAAATTCTACCTTTGACCGAAAAATCGTTAAAAGGTAAGCTAAAAATTTGGATTAAGAACTTAACATAATTATAATTAAAATTGATTTATTATTATCGAAATGAATAATATTGTTACTAGAATACAAAATTCTATAAAACTGTTACACACTCACATTAATATGATTTGTTTTTGTTTTTTAGTTATAAGTATTAATAGTTTTAAGTTTAAATTTTATATAAGGGTGATGGGATAGTACCAGAACTATGTACAGGTGATTTAATTCACATCTATAGCATATAAGTTCTTCAAATATTGTGATTATATTCTGAATGTAACGGTATGCAATCTGGTAAATAAATAAATAAAAATATAACACCCTAGTCTTTTGATTGATTTTTCCCTTACCCCATCTGACCAGTCGGCTCGCGAGTGAAGCAGAGTCTCTCTGGGATATATAATATCGCATCTCGAAATAATTACGCGTCACACCCTTCCCCCAAAAGTCGACAAGCTACGACTTAGAGACTCTGTTTTACTCGCGAGCCGACTGGTCAGATGAGGTAAGGGAAAAATCAATCAAAAGACTCACGAGCGACGAGTAGACACGCTCGTTAATTGATCTAATTACCGCGCGCGAGAGCGGGAAGCATCTACCAGGGGTGCTCCCGTAAGAATCCGCAAGTGCGAGGGAGAGAGAGATAGGAAAGGCGTTCGGAAAGCTCAGGAGAGAGACCGTGACTTAGGAAACAAGCAAACGCGTCTTGAACAGCACCTAGCGATTACTAGGTTTCAAGTGAGCATTCGGGTTTTCGGCGTGTGCTTTTGCGTGGGTGGTACAAGCGTATACACATCAAGTGCAGTGAGTGCATCTGTGTACTCCATGGCGTACTCGAGAAGGAGTATCTCCCTGAACCACCGACCACCGACAGCGTGCGGAGGTACAAGCAGTCCCCCAGCTCCGTTAGAGACATGTTGCGAGTGAGCGGATCGGCCGGCCACACACGATCAGAGAAAGGAGCAAGGAGCTTCCACGAGGTACTCCTTGAACCAAGTAATTACGCGTTACTTGTGCGTGCGAATAAAATTCGCATTCACTTTCTCTCTCTCTTATTCTCGCTCGGTTGTGAGGATAGTGTCTGTGCGCCAGCACAGCACTATGCACATCGTCTAGGTTGCGCAAGTAAATACACGTCGGTGTGTTTAGTTCGAGTACGAGGTACGTTCTCGGTATAGTCGAACTATACACGCGACGTTTAAAATTATATTCGAGCAAGCGTGAAATTGCTCGAATAAGAATATTATATTGGAATAATATATTCTAGCGTGCAATACGCTCGCAATAGGAATTCGAACAGTCATATTTAAATTCAAATTGCAGTGCCTACCAGCGCGCACACACTAACATCCCACGTGATACATTGCAATAATTTTGTAACGTTTGAACCCCTTCCCCGGATGCTCAGAGCTCCCAGAGTTCTTTGGAAGGGGGAGAGAAAAAGGAAATTAATTTATAAATGAAATGTTTTATATAACTAAATAAATGATATTTATTGCTCTGCTGTCCGGCCAGTACAAAGTTATAAATCTGCAACAGAAAAGGAGTCGCGGTATTTTAATCGGGTTTTGCCGCGAAAGGATAGATGTGGAGAACGCTTCTCAGTTTCGCCAGTAGGTCTTTACGCCGCGCTACGGTATTCGCATATCTCGGCGAGCGTCCAAAAGGCGAATCAGGGTGATTCTTTTGGAAGACGGATAGGTTCGGTATCGCGGAGCGTCGCGTACACCGAGGGCAGTGCGACTCCACGGAGCAGTGCTGGGCACCCGACCGTTCAAAGGCGCACCAAATGACTACGTTCAAGTCGCAAGAGCAAAATTGCACTGAACAGCTCACTTCACGTTGCTCGTGCAGATGGTCGCCGCGCTGTTCCGTCAGTTCCTCCGTTTACGTGCGCTCAGAATTCGCATGCAAGATTATTTGAAAATAATCATCGATGAACGTAGGTGTATCATTAAAGAATAATTTAAATAATTGTTACTTTTAGAATATATATAGTTTTGTACAAATTTCTATTTTTATGTATTAACACAATTACATGACTTTATAGATACGACAAAAGTCAGTGCAAAGTTATGGAGGAGCCATGTATGAGACGAAAAAATTATATATTCCCGGCTAAATTTAAAACAATTAATTCTACAGATGAAAAAATTAAAAATTTGGGATATGATTATTTTTAAATATAGAAGTGGTAATTTTAATGTTTAAATGTTAATTTTTAATTTAGAAATGTAAATTAACCTTCACATTTACAATCAATTCGACAATTTATTGATTGGAATGTGTTTATCTATTTTCCCTTTAAGTAAGGGGGCTACATTTATTTTTAAATTCAATGTCTTTTGATGTTATAAGATTTTACACCTAAATAGTCGATTTTTTTGAGAGATCAGTATTTTACTCCGAAAATAGTCTTTGCCCAAACTGAACATGCAATTAAATGGAAAAAATAATTATTTAAACCTTAAGTTGTTAAACCATAAGCCCAGACCTCTTCAGTGGAGCATTTTGAAGGCATAAAAAGATTCTTAACTATCCTTGTCTTTTTTATACAACATTTTTTAAATCCTAAGCTTCTACACCGAATAACTCGATGCTCTAGAGTTCAGTATTTCATTATAAAAAACTGTTTTGACAACCACATTCTAAATCCAATTACATAAAATAAGTTTATTTAAGCCCTAATCTCTTAACCCGTTAAGGCCCAAACGGACAAATTTTTTTGGTGTTTTTCAATTGCTATAAAGACAGGTGAAATGATCTGCAAAAAATTTTGCATAAGTCAATTTCGATCGCAAATTTTCTGAACTTTCGAAATACGCTATTGGTTTTTGATTACAAACTGATTTTCATAGGTTATGTTTGCTTTTTCAGTGGAAAATCGTGATTTTTGTAAAATATTTTTTCATAAAATCAATATTTTAACTCCGAAATCAGTGTCGAATATGGTAGAAAAGTTCATGAAAAGTGTCCATGGACAATTTAAAATAAAGTGTACATGGTGG
>UELU01099133.1:0-15766 GCA_900490025.1 Megastigmus dorsalis
AGCTAGCTCAGCTAGCTGTTCAATTGTCCCTGCGTCCCTCCGCGCTCGGTGCAAGCGTACGCACGACCGCGAGCGACGAGCGCCACTCCCCACCTCTTCGCGCTGCTCCATTCCACCTTTCGCCGCCGATACTGCCGTCCGCTATAGCCGCCCGCTGATTGGCTCATCTTCTTAACTTTTAACAATTAATAACTCGGAAACTAATTGTCGGATCGAAAAACGAGAAATATACGTTATTCTTAGAATTTTGAGATCTATCGAATGGTATATGTCCTGTTATCCGAAATTAATCCATCCTGTATACTATCTCAGTAATGCTAGATATCAATCGAAAATTATTAGACCAGCAAAAATTCTTTCTAATATGTTTTCCGCCATGGATATTGATCCAGTTATAGATGAAGATAGTGATGAAGATTAAGTATAATATTGTAATTAAAATTGATAATGTTAAAATTCTTGTAAATTTTAATTGATGTGAATTTATCGCATTTACATTGACAATATGTAATTATTTTATTATTTCATGAACAAATTGAATACTCGTATTTATACTTTTTTATATGTATTATTCTAATTTTTACTATAATTATATACTTACTTAAGGATATTACTTTATTATAATAATTAATAATTTCAAAATGATACCAAATTAATTATTTTAAGGTTTCTTGTATGCGTCTTAAAAAGACCTTCCGTCCAACAAAAAATACTTCGATTGATAAAAATGCTGCGGAGACATCTCTTAATTTTGAGGTTTGTTAGCTGAAATTTTGAGAATTTTCATATTTTTCAACACCATTTAAGGTCGTCAAATATTGGTAAAATCCGTGAGAGGGCACTTTTCGCCCGCGTATACGGCTATAGCCTTTGTCGACAAATAGTGTATAAAACAGAAAAATCATTTAAAAGCTAAAACGATTAAAGGTTCTCATATAGATATACTAAAGAACTAAATAATATTGTTAGGAGATCGCAACTTGAACAGTTCTCCCTAGTGCCCTCTTGGGCACCATGAAGAGATACGACTTGAAATCATAATAGCTAACCAGCGCTTCGATCTGTACGGCATACATTCAAAAAAGTTGATCCACGTGCATAACGTTAAGCAAGAAGATGATAGGGATATTTATAACATTCTTTCCTTGGTGCGGTAGTGACGACGAAGCCGAAATTAAGCAGTTTATGGTAAATGTTAAAATCGTTGAGTTCAGAGAACGCGTGAAATTTTGGTGGATTCAGGCGCAGATATTTCATGTTTTTCGGAGAAACAAGTTCCGAGAAATTATAAAATTAAAATTCAGCGTTCTGATATAGTAATTTATGGATTTGTTTGTACCCAGCGAAATTGACGTGTATGGCAACTTTATCGTGTATAATATGCCTGTATTAAATATGCTTTTAGACAGAATTAAAATGAAACAGAAAGCTGATGCCATTTGTAAGTCGTTAAAAGAATTTTTCGCCACATTTTGCCCCGAAAGAAGTAGTTTATGTAAAATTTTTAGCATTACTTATCTAAAATACTGCATAAATTTTAACAAAATATTCAATACATTATTATTATTATTACAATGCAGTACATTATTATTCTTTTTTTATCTTTTTATTATATTTTTTTATCTTTTTCGGTTTTTCGAACTTGTATATAAATTATAGATGTATTGCGCACATGGAGAAAAAGAAATGTATTTTCACATTGAATTAACTTGGAATCAGGTGACGCGGTAGCGTCACGATGGCAAGTATGAGTGATACTGTATGAAGCAGATGGGTGAGTGCGACACTATATTCTTTGAATTGACACTTTTTAAACTTTTTGTCAAATTCTAAATCAAGTAAGTAATCATGCATTTGTATAAAGTAAAATGAAGATATTAATTTTGCATTTTTTTTAGAGATGTTTCATTAAAAAAGACTGGCACATTAATTTAATAAGACTTTTGAAATTTAATTTGAAATTTAATTTCTCTACAGCTTTTATTTTTCTTTCTTCGCCATCATACAATAATAACTTTTGAAATCAAAACTCGAAAAGCTTGGTCGATTATTTCATATTCCGTAAGCAAAATTAGCAAACAATTATTCTTTTCCAAATGCTTGTACGTATACATATAATTAAATAAATTAAAAAAAAAATAAATGAATTGATTTAGCGTTCAAAGTATGTACAAGGCTCTAACGGAATAAGCATGTAAAAAGTGCCCTACACGGATTCTTTTCGGACTATTTTTATGATTACCATTATTAAAAAAATTGAGGATCGTGCAAGTTTCAGCTCCAAATTCCAAAAAGCACGCCCTGTAGGTCAAAAAACGTGTTTTTTCTTATTTTTTTCATATATTCTCGTATTTTTAATAGATTTTCACGATTCTAGATGGAGAAAAAAAATTTTTTTGATACTTTTGGCGTAAAATTTGAATATTTTTAGGTGTAAAAATCAGCCTTATCAGATTCCAGGACAGAAAAAATTTTAGAATGTGTATTTTGATAAAATCTATTATACCTACACTGAACGAAAAAAGGGAGAGCTGTTGTACTTGACGGGAGAGTGGCATAGTACAACCTACGAAATTATGAAAGATATTTAAAATAGATGAATTAAAGGGATCGATCATGCCGAACTAAATTTTCTTTTTACTCCACGTGCCTTTATCTTTATCCACTGCGATTATCAACTTTAGAAACAATTAGCATAAAATAAACACTGAGCCTAGCATCAGGTAAGTCCTCCATGCTTCCACTGCATCGCCGCCCCATTTCATAGCAGCCAATTGCCGCGTTTTTTATATAGCAATATAGTTTCCTAGTACAGCAATTTAATAATATTTCAATAATTAAATAAATAATGCTAATAGGTAAGATGTTCAGGATCATCGTCATCATCGTCATCATCCTTATTATCCTCACAAGCTGTATGTGTATTTCGGCATGCCTAGTTATATTTACAAAGATCCGTGCAGTCGAGTTCATATAACACAAGAACAAGTTTTCGTACAATTTGTTTTGCATCGACATTCATTAGGGGTAGAACAGGACTACTTAAATTGTGATTAGTCAAATAGGTCCGAGCACTGGGGGTGGATAGACTAGACAAAGATTCGAAAGGTAAAGGTGGGAAATGTAGGTCAGAAACTACAAAAATGAAATCTAAGTGAATAATCAAAGCAGTAAAGTAGTGTAGTAAGTGAAAAGTGAGTTTTGTGCAGGTGTCGTACACACTTTACGTGTATAGCAAGGGTTGCTGGGCTCGAGGAAAGCCGTCTTATTGAACCATCCGAAAGCTCGTCATCTGTTTGGATAATAGTAATGCGCAGTGGTAGCTATGTCCAAATGATCGACCGCTTGGTGGTACCCAGCGCAGAGTCGAATGCAGTAGCGCGTATTGACTACAGAATTAGATCTGACACGCGTTGTTATTGTTTACCTGAGACCGCAGCCCTGCAACAAATACACAGTGGTTTGTTGTGTTCTCGCAGTCTCAGAAAATAATTTCGATTGATAAGTGCTTCACATTCTTAAATAACTTATATACTTTAAAATAATTAGGAATTAGGTTATTTAATTAACTTAATGATTTTTCATATTTTATTGTGTAAAGCATTTTAAAATTTTCATGTATAAGTATAATAGCCTTTAAGTTTTATTTACGATTTCAATCTACTTTACGTTACTTTGTTAGTGAGCAATCTCCCTCACGTCTCACGTCTGATGATAAGCGCACTTGTTAAAATTAAAAATACCAAAGGATCCTTTTCCGAAGCTCGAGCTCTATTATATACTTGCTCTATAGCGCATTTCATTACTGAAAGGTTGGTTAGAAAACTTGGACTGCCCATTCAGGGTGGTAAGAGCCCCATCAGTGCGATCAACGGCGTACAATCCACCTCCAAAGGGAGTGTGGAAACAACTATCCGTTCTAGGCTAAATGATCATTGTAGAAAAATGAGGTTTCTTATCGTCCCGAGCATAGCGGAAACAGTTCCAAATGATTCCAAATGATGACAAATGAAGCATTCCCTCGTAAATTGATAAGGATTCCGTCTAACATTCGTTTAGCTGACCCAACCTTTCATTTATCAAGTCCGGTAGATTTATTGATAGGCTCAGGAGCAACGTTATCATTTTTTTCGATAGGGCAAATTAAGTTATCAAGGGACAATTGCGACTTATATTTGCAAAAAACACTGCTAGGATGGGTGATTGCCGGGGGCATTACTCAAGAAACAAACAGACAAATTAGTTGCAATTTAACCGATTTGAGCACTCAGCTCGCTAAGTTTTGAGAAATTGAGGCAATAGCCGAGGTTTCTCCCAAATCATTAGAAGAGGTTGCTTGCGAAGCACATTATGAATCGAATGTTCGACGTAACAATGATGGTCGGTATGTAGTCAAGTTGCCGTTCAAACCCTCTGACGTAGATCTAGGTAATTGTAAATCCAAGGCATTTCAAAGGTTCAAGGCTTTAGAAAGAAGGTTTCAAGCCGATTCGAATTTTTTCATCGAATTTGTGGCAGTTATACAAGATTATTTGAACTTAGGCCATATGTCGTTAGTTAGTGGAGATTGTTCTGGCGGGTATTATCTTTCTCACCATGCAGTGATTAAGCCAGGCAGCAGCACCACAAAAACCCGAGTGGTCTTCGATGCTTCGGCTAAAACCGACAAGGGGACCTCGTTAAATGCGCAGCTTATGGTGGGTCCCACAATTCAGCCTAAATTATTTTAAGTTTTACTTAGATTTCGTACATACGTTTTAGTAATGACAGCAGATATCGAACAAATGTATAGGCAAATGTTATTAGATCCTAGCGACAGACAGTATCAACGTGTTTTTTGGTACCATAACAATACGATTAGAACCTTTGAATTGCACACAGTTACTTTCGGCGTCGCAGCAGCACCATTTTTAGCGATACGAACTCTTCATCAGCTTGCAGAAGACGAAAGAGAGAATTATCCTTTAGCATACAATTTTATAAAAAATAATTTTTACGTCGATGACATGTTAGCGGGCGCAAATTCATTGGGCGAAATTGTACAGGCTTGCGATCAAATCATTCAGCTGTTACAGAGTGGAGGATTCAATATTCGAAAGTGGACTTCAAATCATTCTCGCGCGTTAGATGATCTCGATGAAAGGGTTAGAAGTATAAAACCAGGACAAGGAATAGAATCCATTCAGAAAGCGTTAGGTATCGCATGGAATTCAGAAACCGACCAATTTATTTATTTAGCTAGACCGATTGATTTGCTTAATAAAATTACTAAACGCCATATTTTGTCTGAAACAGCAAAAATTTTCGATCCTCTTGGGCTCTTAGGACCAGTGATCCTGCAGGCGAAAGCCATTATGCAGGATTGCTGGAAGGCAAAGGTGGGTTGGGACGAGACCGTTCCGAGTTTGTACACTAAGTGGATTTCATTTGCGGGTCAACTGCACGAACTATAAGACGTATCGATTCCGAGACTTCTGCTGTTGCCAAATCCAATCGAAATCGAAATTCATGGTTTTTGCGATGCCAGTCAATTAGGGTATGGAGCAGCATTGTACATTCGGTCGATCGATGGCAAAGGGCAAATATTGGTACGTTTAGTATGTTCGAAATCGAGAGCAGCTCCCTTGAAACAAATTACCCTCCCAAGTTTAGAATTGTGCGGGGCGTTAACATTGGTCAGATTATTCAAAGAATGCCGTAATTCACTTCGGTTTGCAGTTAATCGTATTAGTTTCTGGAGTGATTCGGAAATTGTGCTTCAATGGCTGAAAAAATGTCCCAAGGATTTGCAGATCTTTATAGGAAATCGAGTGGCGGAAATTCAAGGTTTATCCGAGAAGGTAGAATGGAGACATGTAGCCGGAAAGAACAACATTGCGGATCGACAGTGGCGAGGACAGACCCCTTCCAATTTCTTATTAGGTCGTGATTGGTTTGACGGTCCCTATTGGTTGCAGCAGCGAGAAGCCGAATGGCCCAGATCTCCCAACAACATCATCGTCGATTTACCAGGATTGAAAACGGAATCGTGCTTGTTAGTTATGCCTCAAGATAGTCCATTTTAGAATATCTTTTTATTCCAAATTAGTGAACCTTCTTGCTTATTGTCTTCGCTGGAAGTATCGATCATCACAACCTCTTGACGTTTCAGAAAGGAGGCGAGCAGAATTGAGATTGATGCTATGGATACAGCAGGAGCAATATCAGAACGACGTCGCGCGTTTGAAGCAAGGCCAAGCGGCAAAGAGTTTTAAAATTAGAAAATTAAATCCATTTCTCGACGAGCACGGTTTGATGAGAGTAGGAGGTCAATTGTGTCACGTACAAATTTCCGAAGAGAAAAAACATCCAATCCTCTTGCCTTCCAATCATTACATAGCCGTACTAATTATTAGGGAAGCCCATCAGACATCGTTGCATTGAGGCGTGCAGGGTACGCTATATTCGATCCGTCAGAGGTTTTGGTTAGTAGATGATAAACAGCAAGTACGTAAGATTGTTAGGCGCTGCATCGGCTGCGTCAGACACAGACCCGAGGTCCTCCAGGCTAAGATGGGTGAACTTCCGAGAGCACGAGTTGCGTGATCAGCTGTGTTTAGTCATGTAGGGGTCGACTACTTTGGTCCAATTTCGATTAAAGAAAAGAAGTTTCGCAATCGTGTCGTCATGAAGGCGTATGGCTGCATGTTCATATATATGGCTACGAAGGCCGTTCATTTAGAAATTGTCAGCGATTTGACTACCGAAGGTTTTTTAGCAGCTCTCCGTCGTTTCATAGGTCGTCGAGGTATTCCTACGCACATTTATTCAGATAGTGGAACTAATTTCGTTGGCGCCAATCACGAATTACAAGAATTATACTCGTTGTTGAATTCAGCTCCTCTCAAGGATAGTCTACATTCGTGCAACCTCAGACATAAAATTTCCTGGCAGTTCAATCCTTCGGTCTCTCCCCACTTCGGAGGAATTTACGATAGAAATCGAGGCTGTGTTAAATTCACGCCCCATCAGCACTATGTCTTCTGACCCGAATGACCCTGAAGCTTTAACACCAGCTCATTATCTTATCGGAGGCCCTATGACTTCGTTGCCTGAGCACGACCACTTAACTGTTTCAGATAATCGGCTCTCAATTTGGTACTTCATCACGAAGGCTCGGTAGGATTTATGGAAGCGTTGGCATTAGGAGTATTTATCGGAGCTACAAAAACGACAAAAATGGCTGGAACCCAAAGGAGATATCAAACTAGGATCGGTAGTCATCATAATCGATAAGAATCAACCATGCTATCAATGGCCGCTGGGAGTGGTCATCAAGGTTTGTCGTGGGAGTGATGGTGTCGTCAGAGTCGTCAAAATCAAGACCAACCAAGGAGCATATGTTCGAAACATAACGCATTTATGTCCATTACCGTTTGTAAACACAATGTAATCAGCGATCCCCCTATTTGCGGGGGGGGGGGAGTATGTTCCGTCTAAAAGTGACGTCACAAGTCCGAGCGTTAACTCTGGGGTTAGGTAGGCCAGATAAAATTGTACACACGATTTAGCCAGCGAACATCAGAACTCCACCGATTGGACCGTTTCATTGACTCGAGCGACCACGTAAAATAGGGGGCGCGAGGGAGGAGAAAGGGCGGGTTTTCGGGCCTAGCGCTTCCTTCTTCTTCTTTGGACCTCCAAGGTGGCAATCAACAGCGAGCAGTGGCAGCGGTCAATGGCAGTCAATTTCGTTTCATCATCCAGTCTCGACTAACCCTTTTTATCGTTACACCAAGCTAAGTAGTTTATCTTTCATTATCATGTTCTATCCGTCTTTCACATACAATTTCGGCGTCTGATCAAGGAGAGTGAGGCGCGCGCGAACTGCCATTTATGTTTCTATCGCGTTCCCTCTTTTTGTGTATTAGCGTTCTTGCATGCCTTAATCCTTTTTTTACGTGTTAAGAGACATCGGGCTTTATCATACGGGTCGTTGCGTGTTCGTGGCACAGGTCACGAAACACGAATCGTTGCGTGTACGCGTGGCACAGTTCACGAGACACGAATCGTTGCGTGTGTTCGTGGCACAGATCACGAAACACGACTCTTCCATCAATAAAAAGGGTTTTCCGTATGCTTTTTCTTTCAACCACGTGTATATTATTAACCTTAAATTTTCCTTATTTCAGCTAATTTTATAGGTTTAATTACAAATTTATTTATTGCTCAACCCCCCCCCCCCCTTTTTTGGTCTTTGTCATTTATTAGATTCAATAGCATCTTATATATACAGTAAATTCAGTGATTTAATTGTTTAACTTTATTTTCAATTAAAATCATTTAATTAATTCAAAATCTTATTTTTTGCTTGTTGTGCTAACTTGAGAAAATAAAGGCTAACCTAAAGTCATGTTAAAGTAATAAAATTAAATTTACAATTAAGATCACATCACTTTACAGTTAGTGTGAAGAATAGTTTTTTTTTTTTTAATCAGATATTGTCTAGGTAGAAAATAACAGCTACACTCGTATCTCATTTTGCGAATACTCCTAGGTAATCAAAGCTGATCACTTGGAATTTCTACGAAACACCCAAAGTAAAATTTTTGCTCCGTAAACTATATTGATGTTCATACATACTTTCTTTCAAATATCTACCGGTTTGGCCAATATAACATCCATTACAATCTCTACAATTAATTTTATAATCTACTCCTGATTTTAAACATCTATCATCCTTGTCTTTACAATTACTAAATAACCTACCCAAATTATTATCATTTCTAAAGAAAACTTGAATATTCCGTTTCCTAAACACCGTCCTTAAAACTTTTGAATGCTTTCCATTTCAGTCCCTGAGGAGGAGCCGGAGCGGGTTGGACTCGAAACGTCGGGCTCGTTTGGGTGATGAAGGGCGGTCAGATTGTCCTTTACTAATAAATGTTTATTTCAGGGTTAAATATAAGTTTATTTCAGATTCTTCGGGGGTGATTGTAAACAAGGGCAATCTGATTGCCCATGAATATTGATTAGACTGTAAGACTGATAGAAAGATCTTTGTCAGTTAAATTGTAAAAGATTTCAGTTTTTGGATCAACGAATTGCTAAGTTATTTTCATATGTAGTCAATAGTATGGTTCTCCCGTATAAAATACACACTCCAACGTTTATAGAAAACAAAAAGCTTATGCTAAGAAATCAAATGGAGACTTGCATAATTGGAATTATTGTAACGCTTCCATGATGAATTTCTTTTAAAATGGAATCTACTATTTTTTTTATCAGAAAAGCGACTAAAATCACGATCAAGTATCGAGAGCATGGCATGTAATAGCTCTTGATTCTCAATTTTCCTTCCTTACATTATCTCAGAATATCTAAAGCTCGGCTGAATAAGTATTCGCTTCAAAAGAAATTTCAGAATAAACGAATCAAAATAAAGTCGATATTTGTACAAAAAGATAGTGGGCAAAAGAACATATTTTGTGCGTTAAAATTGTATAATTATACAATTATAAGTGCTCATAGTGTGCCATATGTAATGAGTGTGTAAAGTAACAGTAATTCGTGTATAAACTGCTATGCTTTTGCAAAATTAGTGCGATTACACAATATGTTACTTTGCATACTAACTTTACGTGCGGTAGTAAAAAAATATCATTCAACACTCGGGTTAAACTGTTTCGAACTTGTGAAAAGATCGACTTCTCGCTCTCGCGATGAAAATCATTCAATAATATACTTTTGAATATTCCATTATTATTCTACTAATATTCTACTAATTTTTTTAATTGTTGTGCGAAATAACGAAAACTATGCAGCGGGTCTTCTGAAATACCTTTAAGTTAAATAACTACTTAAATATTAGCGAATTTTAGAATAGCGATTTAGACTGTATTCTATTAGAATTATACACTGAGAGAACATCCACGAAGCTGCCGTACCAATAGTAATCACGTCGCGCTACAACCTCTTTTGTATAGTAGCTAAGCCGTTTTTGAAAACAGCGCGCTCACTTATCCTTCGTTATTACGTGTACAGCTACTGAGCTGCGCTCGATCGTGTTAGTGCTTCCCTTCCAATGCTCTTCTAGTTTAACTTTGGCAAGACTTCTTTTATCGGCTTTTAAATCAACAAGGAGACATCATTTAAAACACGCATGCCTATCAAGCATTTTTTACTGCTGTATTTACATAAAAAGTTTCAAAAAAATAATCCAAAAGATAATTTATTTTTGATCAGTGCAGTTCTTTATCCTCAGGTGCTGGTTATTATCGCACAGGAGCTGCAATGCAAAATATCTGAGCATCTATCCGCTCTATCCGCTCTATGTGAATTTTTTCAGAATTTTTTGAATGATTTTTGATTTTTGACTATTTATCAAAAAATCCAAAAATAATCCAAAACATTCCGCAAAAGTCCACACATATTCTTTGACCAATACTAAGCACTTTATGTTCTATAAAATTTTTTTCTACAGTTGATCCTTATCGAGTAAAAAATTCTCAATTTCTTTTATTTTGTGTATTATCATCCTTTAGCCGCAATACAATAATTGCGTTTCCCAACTCTTACCATCGAGGAGGTTGACGATCTTTTGAAGAGTCTTATTTTTTATTTTTTGTCTTTATTTTTTACTGGATTTTTATTTTTTTAATGTTATTTTGTATTTTTTTTTATTTGTTTATATTTTCTTGTCTTTTTTTCTATTTTTTGAATATTTCACTGCCTTTTTCTTGTATATCTGTGTTTCATTTGTGAATAATTGAAAAGCAGTTAGTGCAAAAGTAATCTTTAGAATCTAAACAATACTATAATGTTCTGAAGGTATATTTTTCAAAACCGCAAGTTCGTCTATTTCGTGAATCATATTTATGAGATTTTAAATCACATGATTCATGAAGCAAATATGATACACTCATTTTTATACTCATATCTTTGATCGATATCTTATCATTTCCTTTGTGCATGTTGTAGATTACTGTTACATTCAGGATGAATAATTGTATAATTCGAAGAACAACTGGCCACGTCTATTTTTTTGAATTTATTTTTGCTGATACTCTTGTATACCTAAAATCATGAAGATCGACTCCACCCATGAACTTATTGTAAGCAATAAAAGCTGAAGGAAACTGACATTCTACCTTACTATGAGCATGAGATGAGTACCTTTTTACCGGTTTCGTAGGACTAACAGTAGCTGTTGTAGAAAGAAGAGAAATCTGTTTGGAATCAATGACACTAACAAAATTAATTCCGCTATTTTATAATGATGAACTTTAATGAACCTCTAATAGCTTTCTTTTCAAATTCATGCTTTAATTGTACTCTATTCCGACGTATAGTACCAGTTGCCCTTAGACGATTTTTCTTTAAATGTACTAGTAAATCAGGACGTGTGAAAAAATTATCCATGTACAAATGATATTTAGCCAACTTTTTTTTCGAAACGTCCATCAACAGCTTGTTCGCCATTTGCAGAATAACTATGCAACCAAGTGCACATGAAGACAAGTTTTCATTATTTTCATTACCTTTTTGTTCACAATAAATATCTAAATCAAACAAGTACCCATTTACATCACACAAGCCCCAAAATTTCAAACCAAATATATCAGATTTTGAAGGTAAGTATTGTTTCAAAGTAGTTTGAAGTATTGTTTCACGCACCTTTCAACATCACATTTCGATAATGGATCCGTAGACTAATACTCATATGACGATGTTCAAATATTATATGTTGTTAACAATAAAATTCCAATAAAAGTATTGAATTGTTCTCTTGATACTTCTAATCCTTTTTCAAACGTTCCATTTATTATATGCTTTTTGAATTCATTGATAAAAACTAACTCAAAAAGTTCCACGGGTATTCTTTGGCCAATGGATTCTTTCATTTTATCGCCAAGAAGGATATCATTTTCTAAATTTTCAGAATAAATTTTCTCTCTTTCAACCGACGGATATACGTAATCTTCTTCCAATTTTTTTTTATACTTTCTAAAAACTTTACGAAACCTTTGCTAAAGGGATCTCATCATCATTTCAGCTTTCGTTTTCTGCAAAATCTTTCTCGTCAGAATTGGAATTGTTCGAATTTGGTATAACACCACTTCCATCGTCCTCATCTCCGGAAGTCTGTTCATCCGTGTCAGAATAATTTTTAGAAAGCAGAGCTAATTTGCGTTTTGGCATTTTTATTCAAATTCTTTTGAGAATAATCGAAAAAAATACAAGTTTCAAATATTACATAGAATAATATTGGAATTTCTAAAATAATAAATAAATTATTTGAAATAGTATATTTACAAACATTTTATACAAAAATCGTATTATACGAATGTACATAGTTAAATTATTCTATTGAATAAAATAATTACAAGTAATGCAATAAAAGAACTTGAGAATTTTTTTACTCGATGAGGATCAACTGTACAAAAAAATTTGATACAACAAAAAGTGCTTAGAATTGGTCAAAGAATACATGTGGACTTTTTCGGAATTTTTCGGATCATTTTGAATTTTTTTAAATGGTCAAATCAAAAAAAAATATAAATTCATCCAAAAATTCTGAAAATTTTACACATATTTTTTAATAAATTTTGAACACTTTATGTTCTATAAATTTTTTTTGTAAAACTTAATACTTGCAACGGAATTGGATTTAGAACATTTATTCCATTTATTCATCATTTTTTTTATAGTGGTTAAAAAGGGCAAATCGCTTCGCAACCGTAGACGGGCTCGGGTTTCCGCTCCCGAGGTTGGATACCCATCGCGTTCGAGGCCTCCGACAGCCTCCAGTCAGCTAAACCCCCAGCTCCTTGATCAACGGTTGATTGAATCAACTGCGTGGCATGGAGGCGTCACAGAGCCGTACCAGGAGCCCAGCCATCTCTATTGCCAACTTCTCCACCCTCTCCCTGCCCACGATGCCACAAGAGATCATCGTCGCCGGTTCCTGTTTCTGTTGAGCTGTGCCGTCAGTCTGTTCATGTTCAGTTTGTTGAGGTTCCATCCCACTGGGGGCGGGGTTGTCCTCTTTCTTGTCCATGTCATGTCCGTCACGTCAAAGGTGATGTACTGGTGGTCGCTGGCCGTGTAGTCTTCTATCACCCACCATCTCCTGACTCGGTGTAAGTCTATCTGTCGCGAACGTCACGTCGGGAATGGATGATCCGAAGCCATGTCTTCTGTACGTCGTCACCCGTCCCTCGTTTGCATCGTCAGATCTAGCCGCGCGGCCATCTCCAGCAGTAGTCGTCCCCGTTTGTTCGTCGTATTCATGCCGTACTCGATGGTAAACGTTGACGTACGTAACGTCAGTTACCCTCGCCCAAACAAAATCTTCTCCTCTCCCTAAGCCCGTAATCCGCGACGCGGCAGCCCCCCGAAACCAGAGCGCCGCGGAGTGGAAGGTATTAACGAACCAGGTCGGTGTGTCTCTGTCTCTGTACGGTTCGCTAATCATTATTACGTCAGCGTCCGTCTCGTCGGCTAGCTGGGGAAGTAGGACGTGAGCCAAACTGCTGCCGTTCAGGTTGCCTTGAAGTACAGTCGTCATTTTGGTACGTGTCTCGTCCGTTGTATGTTCTTTGCCTCCGTCAAAGCCGCCTTGTATGTGGCGCAGGCAGCGGTTCCAGGAACGTGCGCCACCCCTCGGTCTTCTCGCGCTGTGCAGAGGAAGCAGGCGGAAGTGCTAGCGCAGGGCCTGGCCCGGTGCCCAGCATCGCCGCACTTCCAGCATCTGTCGCGTCTGTCCGGTCCCGTGCAGTTGATACGATAATGTCTGTATCCGAGACACTTGAAGCATCTCGGTACCATCAGTCGAGTCTTCACGCGGCAGTTGACAAACCCTATTCTTATGCGCCCAGCCAGGAGCAGTCGCGTTGCGTCCTGGACCTTTAGGTTGCAGATGGCCATCTTCTGCCCCCGGCTGTTTGGGCCGAGGACCGAAACCTTATCCACCCGTAATAAATTGTTAAGTACGTCCGTTACCTCTTGCGTTTCTGTGACGCAGTCCAGGTCCAGTATCTCGAGGGTAATCTTCGGGGTCATGTCTCTTATGGCCCCTTGGTTCCCCAGAGCCTGTCGTATATGTTCTGTCAGATCTGTCGCGCCTCCGTCTCTTGTAGTGCGTACTTATACGGCTCCGTCCTTGGTCTTAGTGACGCATCTGACCTTGTCAGAGGTGTCAACCGTCCGCAGCATCCGTACTACGTCCGCGAAGGACAGCCCCTCATCTGGCGTGATGAGCAGCGCCACACCCCGTCGTTTGTGGGCTAGTCTGTCCGTCTGTACTGTCTGCCCCGGCTGTCTATCTTCAGTCTTTTTCCTCTTCTTCTTCTTTTTCTTTTTCTTCTTCCACTGGACTGTATCGCAGCCCGCCTCCTGCTATCCTTGGCTCGTGCCGGGCCGGGGCTCGGCTTCTTCCGGGGCGCGTAGTGCAGTAGGCCTAGCGCCCCATCCGTCATCCTATACCCGGATGACAGGGATCTTCAGGCTGTTGGTGGCCCTCTGTTTTTTGAGGGCTACCTGAGCCCCGGATGGATCTTCCGGGCTCTCTACCATGTCTCGCCTTCTTTTTTGGGCCTTGGCCGCGATCTAAATCCTCCGTTCCTCTTCCCGGGCGACCTCGAGGTCATCAAGGATGTCTTTTATTTTTTTAAGGACATCCATGACGCCCCTCGCGATGTTTCTTTGTTTTCCACCGGCTTCATCTATCTTCTTTAGCTGCTCGCATACAGTTGCCACCGTCTTATCCAGGAAGTTGAAAGGCGCCCGCGCTGCCATCCTGGTGAGGCTCTCAGCGTCACTGAGAGCACTCGCAAAGCTCGCAGCACTTCCTTTTCTGCTCCGGTTTTCGGTGAATGGGTCCTTCGTTTTGTCGGTCCATACTTATTCATCATCATTATTATTGAATTGACGTTCAACTAGTTGGCATGATAACTGATGTAACGTCGGGCTGGATCGTTTAGAATTTTAAAACTTTTCTTTTTCATTTCATTGTAGCATCTCTGTATTAAGCCTACCATAAAACATAATCCGCGCGTGCCGAACCACCGAAACGTTCTTGTGCCGGGAAAACCCAACCATTAGTTGTCCTAACACATAAAACGCAAACGATTACGCAGGCTCACAAAAAAAAGTATGTGGTTCTGGGATGGAGACTAACTTTTTCTTATGTATTTTTTCCCGCTGAATCCGAATTCATAAAAAAAATAGGGTCATATATATATACACACATATATATGATATATATATATACACACACATATATGATATATACTGTGACGTCCGAGAACGACAAATACCAACTTTATTTAAATTATGCATACGTACTTTGCGTTAAGCAATGCATGTACGCTGCTCCTTTTTGAGACAATGTATTGAAACACTCTAGCTCGGGACGGAGCGATTGTGCAATTGAAACGCGTGTTATTCAGACTGAATCGATACTATAATGTGTTTAAATTATTAACATTTGTTTATCCCGATTTCTAATTTCCCGTTATTCTTATTTATATTTTTAAATTCTAATTGCAATTTGACACTAAAATTTGATTAAAATAAAATACCCGATCTCAGGTTTTCGGCTGAAGTGCCGATTTTTAGGTGTGGTCCTTTTAAATTTAATGTAGACTCTAACCAATAGTTACACTAATAAAATCAGAACCACTATTTTTAGTAGTAGGGATTTTATTGTTAACTGCGGCTACAAACCATACATTAATAACCTATCCTAACTAAACAATCCTGCCTGTTCGCAGTTGCTAAACGG
>UELU01099134.1:0-24831 GCA_900490025.1 Megastigmus dorsalis
GGCATAGAGGTGCGTTAGAATCTTCGCTGATTGGTTAGTTGCCCTAACGTTACTACCATATATGGTCATCATTCCTCGGTACTAGCTAAGAATGCTGGTGATATCCGGTGGCGTGTTTTCTTTTGTATTTGAACTGCGTAAATTCATAACTTGTTGCTAGGCCATACTTTTTACCCTTGATGCCTGCGCCGGCGAATGAGGGAAGTATGTCTGTCTTGTCTCGACTGAGGGTTGTAGGTAAGTAGAAGTTGCTTAAGGAGTTATACTTGATGAGGTAGAGTGTATGGCAGTTGGTACGGTAGTGACCTTCCTTGTCAGTTGTTGGTACCTCAGTTGAGATGTGGCGTTGCGTCTTTCGGTTAGTTCCGCAAGACGCGACAACACATGGGCTAAAAATTATTGCAAAGAAACCAAGGTCTTTTATAGCAGTTAAGAATCTTACGAAAAAACTGTCTTGAAACTAAAATCAAGGCTACATGGGACTAAATCTATACCAGGAACTTTACAATACCATGCTATTATTCCGATAAAAGAACAGCTTTTAGGCTACGTTTGGAAGAGTCAATAAACAGTCTCCACTCTTCAGCTTTGTTACAATTAGGCTTTAATTCATTTATAACTCCTTTCACATCTATGGAATATGTCAATGAGAGCTCTGTATCTGTAGCATAAAATTTTCGAAATTCCTTTTCTCTGTTTCGATAAATACAAGATTTGGTTCCTTTTGACAACAAGTTCTGTTTTTTTTTCAAAACTGAAGCTAGATACTCAGCTCCATCTTTTGGTAATCCTAAATTTCTTATGCGGTAATTCAACTATTTCTGATCGAACGTTTCCGGGGACTTGCTCGTGCCAGCTTGAACATACTCATCTTCACTTTCGCTTGAACTATCCTCAGTGGAACTTTCACCAATTTCCATTCCCTCTTCTGCCAACGAGTTGTCGATGTCCATAAGTTCGTCGCCCATTTCAGTAACATTTTCAGAAGAAACTGGTGTCTTCACAGAAGAAACATTTGCATATTTAATTGTAATTTTAGTCCATGAGGAATGGCCACCTGTGTTTGTCATACAGAAATAGCAGTCCTCTTCAGATTTTGGCTCAGACCATTCTACAGATTTTCTAAATTTTAACTGCTGTACATTTCGACTTTTTTCCCATCGATTCTTATGTATCTCATACTTCCCACAAACATAGCAAAACTTATTAGCGCTTTTATCACACTGATGATTTGTGGAGTTTCTTGTCACATTAAACTCTACAGAGGAGTGTACGCTTGATGACAAGTAAAATATACTTCAGTTTTGGCTTCAGCGCGTCAAAGAACATAAAAAATAACATTTGAAGTCATTTTCAGGTACTCTAAGTTTTTTCACCGAACCCTTACCTACTGTAAGCCCCCATAAGGATCGATTTTCTGATTTTCTGGGTGGTTTTTCTCGATTTAAAAAAAAATGAAGGGCCCTGAAGCAATGCTGCGCTCGGATTCGGTTTCAGCGCGTCAAAATGCATAAGAAATGATAGTTCTAGTCTCTGGGTCTGTTCACATTTTTTTTGTGTGCCTGTGTTATCAGTACATAACGACCCTCCGAGACACATACACGTTTGCACCTTTTAATTGTTTTAATTTAATAACGTTATTTTCTATTATTAAATAATGAGCGAAGTGAGCGGAGATGTAAGATAAAGTGAGTAATTTTTGTACGATTTTAACTTTTTGAAATATTAATTTTTCCCGAGAATTTTGTTTTCAGTTTTACAAGTTTTGATTATTCAAAAATTATAATGACAATAGAATTGTGATTGCATTTCTATTATGCAATAATTCAGTCTCAAGAGGAGGGTATACTTTTTTAAGCCCTCGAAACGTCGCAAAAAGTTAAATAAACAAGTTTTGCAGTATATTCTATGAGGATCAATAAATTCATTTCACCTATTGTGAATATAAATGGAATAATAAATTCATCATCTTATTATTGTACTTTTTCAGTTTTTACTTTCTATAAATGATGTTAATAAAATACATTAATGTAATTGGATTAAAAGCAAAATAAATGATATTTTAATCCGAATAGAGTCGAGTACGTCGAGTGAAGAATATCCCTACAAGAGCGCGCCTTAGCAACCGTTGCTAAGCATAAATATAGATATAGTGGGCGCTCTCGCGTTTACTCTGTACAAGCAGCTCGCGCCCCACTACTCGGCACGTATGTATAGATATACCAAGAGACGTCACCTATACCTACTGTATAGCGCTCCCACCACCCCGAGCGATACATAGATATACTGGGCGTGCCCAAGCGCGGATTTAAATTCAGTTCACTCGTAGCCGAAAATCAGTTCGCTTGGGGCCAGCGCACAGTGGTCGAATTTGCTAAAAACCTGGCCAACACTACAAATATTCTCCGCTAATTGAATAATCATAATGAAAAGTCGTATTTTTAGGTTTTTGAGCTGAGTTTAAATATATGGTTAAAAATTCTATATTTTAAATGCTAAGAGTGGTATTATGATTTCAGTAGTACAATAAATAAAAATTTTTGCATATCTTCAGACTTTTTGTGGTTAGATTTGTTGTTTTTAATATGTATTTCAAGAATATACAATCGTCAATACCGTTTCCTAAAAAAAAAAAATAATTTGTTTTTCCTATAATATAACAAGAAATCAGTGAGCACACGGCTGATTGCGTCACTAGCTGGAACGGTCCGACTGCATGTGTCGTGTGCACACGGCTCATACATGAAAACCCTTAGTTTCCTCGCATCCTGCGAGATACTGTAGCTATTGTCCGCGAAGCCGAGTTTAGCTATCCTTGCTACGTGCGCACACGTTTTAAGGCTAATTTAACTCAGGGATAGAATTATTTTATTACATATCGTGAGCACATTTTATATAATAAATAAATTCTCCCTCATATATCGTTGCATTGTAAGCTCGCGTGCGTGAAATCAATTATATTACTGGCTTCAACACTTTCTTTTATTTTTTTGTTTCTTTATTTGTTCCAGGATACATCGAACCACATTCGCGTTTAAACAACTTTATTTTATATTTTTGTTATCTGCGTTGTAATAGTTTTTAAGTTTACATTGAATAAATGTTAAATTGTTAAACTTAACTCATTCAGTCCACCCGGTTAATTTCCTACATTACCGCAAACCCATCCCGACCTCTATCTCAAACCCTGGCTCCTTGAGCATCCGCGATAGTGATGACTACCCTTCACAGATACCCCGTTACAAGTTTCGACAAGCAATTTAACAATAATAGACATCAAGTGCGGAATATCGATTTCATAGCTCTTGACGATGAAGCTGAGTTAGACAAATTATTGCTAGAAGTTAATAATGAATCGGTAAAGTAAAGACAGTCGTAGATAGCACGTAACAAACTGATCCAATCCAAAATAAAAATACGATAAAAATTGCATCAATTTTTGTAGACCCGCCCGGTGAATTAAGATACGATATTAAGCCAGAAAGTGTGGCGGTTATTGTTATTAACTAAAACAATTAATATTAATAAAACATGAGAGCGAGAGAGAGGGGGGGGGAGAGATAGATAGATAGATAGATATTCTTTTATGTGTATAAGTATACAAAAATGACAATATTAGAGTATAACGATGCATTTCAAATAATAAAATTTTTCAATAATACGCTTCATCAGTCTTATAGGAAATTATTCAGTCTTTCTATGATATCACAGGCATAATAACTTGATCAGTCTCAAAATCAGTCTTAATATATGTCTCAAACCTTAAAAGTAATATCACAGAACGTCTTATATTAAAAATACAAATAAACAAAATTACAAAGCAGTCGATATCTATCTTTCAAAACATTTAAAATTAAAAAGAAACATTTACTCAATCCAGTCATTCAATACACACTCACTACAATAAATACACTCACACTTTTAAAAATATTGTATAGGGAACAAAACAAAATAAGTTAACATAAACTCATCTGCTTGCCCCTAATGCGAGATATAAGTCCGTATTTTTTTTTTCTTAATAGTCCTAAGATTATCACAGGTTTAGTCTCCAGGTGACTAGTAATCGATTTCAAGGAGATGTTTGAGGACCGCCGTCTTAAATCCGCGCAAAGATGGAAGGTTGCGCAGATTGTCTGGTAGAGAGTTCCAAAAGCGCGCCCATTGAACCTGAAACGATCGCATACCAGTTTCCATGCGCACTCTTGGTACCGAGAGTTCTTGTGCATCACCCCTGCTAGTGCTCCTGGCCTGGTGTTTTGGAAAAATGTAGCTAAATAAGTTGGTTCATTGAGCCGAAGGATTTTATACATGGCGGCCAAATACATCCTCCGACTGTCAACGCGCAACCAGCCCAATTGCTTTCTATAGGGGGTGATGTGCTCGTCCCTTGTAACACCTTATATGAATCGCACACATGTATTGTTAAGTCGGAGGCGTCAAGACATACTACAGCGCAGTAGTCAAGATGGGGTAAGGCCAAAGCTTCAACCAGCCTTCTGCGTTAAGTCTCGGTGGTACATGCCATTATAAACCGCAAGCTGTAAAGGGCTTTGTTGACTTTTTAGATACTCTATCGACCTGCAGTTTCCACGTTAATTTACTATCTAATGTAACACCGAGACTCACGACCGTGCCGGAGAAAGGCACGAGCGCTCCGCCCCCCATATCAAAGTCTGGCAATCCCATTGTAACCAAATCATTAACATATTTAAGAGAACCAAACAAATTTGCTTTAGTCTTGCCAGTGTTGAGGCGGAGGGACAAGCGCTGGGCCCACCCGAACATCGCGTGTGATAATTTTTAGCCTTCCGCTATTTTCTCTAACAAATAAACCACATATCCCTGCTTCAAAATCAGTTGCGAAATCAGTTGTGAAATCATTTTCGAAATCAGTTGCGAAAATGGCCTTATTTCACAACTGATTTTGAAACTGATTTCACAACTGATTTTGCAACTGATTTCGCAACGGATTTTTTGAAGCAGTGATAACACATTTTTCATCTTCAATTTTCCGTTTTTTAGCTCTAGATTTATCAGGGGATGAGGGCATAGCTACAACAAAATAAAAATTATAATTTACAGCATTCTGATTTGAATATTTACCTAGAATGTAGAGGATGATAAATCTTTTTAGTTTTTTAGTCTTAATATTGAACGATATTTCTACGAAATCCATGTATAATATTAACAATATTGGTTCAATATTGGTTGAATGTCTATACCAAGAAAAATATCTATATCTTAAAGATAATACACAAACAGAAAAGACCTTATATGTTAAAGTAGTGACTTTATTCTATTGTTCGCTATAGTTGTAAATTATTTTCTTTACGTCTTATAAAACAGTGAATCTAAAACATTAAAATTATTACTTATGTTGACTGTACTCTACTATAAACTGACAAAGATCTTTCTATCATGTTTGGGTGGTGGGGGGCGGTCAGATTGTCCTTTACTAACAAAAGTTTATTTCAGGGTTAAATATAAGTTTATTTCAGATTCTTCGGGGGTGATTGTAAACAAGGACAATTTGATTGCACATGAATATTGATTAGACTGTAAGACCGATAGAAAGATCTTTGTCAGTTTATAGTGAATCTAAAATCCATAAAAAAAACTGTTTAACTCAATATAACCATACTTTTATAAAAATTATACTAATATAAAATAACAACAATAAAAAACTCACTGCCATATCAGAACCAAGTCTGAAAATGCATTCCTGAGCCTCGCAATCATCATAGAAAGTCCATGTGACGCAAGACCCAGGAACAAACTAATCAATTCAAATTTGCAAAGACAAAACAAGGACTAATACCGGTCAAAATCTGAGACGATGAAGAAATGGAGAGATACAAGTGGATATATTTAATAATATTTAAAGTGTTTATGTATAGATTTTTCGAAAAATCTGTATCTTCCACTCTATTAAGGGTATTATTATAAGAATATATATTCAGCATTTCCGAAAACTCCCGTTTAAATTTGCCGCTTTCTTTGTCAACAATTCTGATGTTATCGAAGTCGATTTTATATGTCTAGTGTCTTTAACATGGAGGGCTAATGCTGACCTTTCGGAACAATTACTAACATCTCTTCGATGCTCGACTGTACGCTTCTTCAGTTTCCTCACACTAGTGCTTAATATACAGAGTAACACAGTAGGCACGCACTACTTTTGGAATCAGTTTATTCGGAAGTGGATAAAAAAATAAAAGTGCAGCAGGTCTCATTCGACGTTATTTTGTAAGCAGAATTCAATGGTATAGCCAGAATTAATGTAAAATTTTTGGTTGAAAAAGATAAAAAAATTATTTTCCGATATAAATTTTTTTAGCGAATATTTCTGCCATATTCTTGGAGACGGTATAAAAATCAGTTGAAATAGTCGTTTTTGGTTAGCGATCATATTTTTATCCTTTCGTAATAAATATTAGAAATATTTAATATTCATCGTCATTGCCGAAGTTACGGGACTAAAATGAGCGTTCCAGTAGGGTTCGTCGTCGACACGTTACCGAGCGGCGAGCGGAGTGGGGCAACTTTACTCCGGTCTCCGATGATCTCAGAAAAAAGTGTTTTTAAGGTTACGGAGAATACCGACTATAAGTAGTGTTGTTTTGTCATTTTGCTGATATCGCCAATTGAGATGGAGGACAATAGATAGCGGTAGATGAATATTTTCAGGGTTGCATTATTATTTTCAATCTCAATAACATAATATAAAATAATTCACTTATAATTTATATTATAACTAAACGAAAAGTTTTACTAACTTTAATAGTAAAACTGCCGTAGGTTTTATACTATTATCAAGAGATACTAAATAAACTGTTTTTTTAGCTTGCCTATTTACAGCTTATAATGATCTTGATCTGACAGTCAAAATGATTATTAGAAACTCGAGAACCAAGTAGAGTACGAATTTAATTTTGTAATAACATTCGTACGTTTCGTTAGTATTTTCCATAAAATGATTATTTAATGGAATATTAGTTTTCATTGCCGTATATTTGATTTTATGACAATTATCCAAAATTTCGTTTTAATCGTATTTTTTTGAATTCTTAATTTATAGTTTACCTCATTAAAAAGGATTCTGCTGCAAATTTTGGAAAATTCACATAAAATCAAATATACGGCAATGAAAACTAATATTCCATTAAATAATCATTTTATGGAAAATACTAACGAAAAGTACGAATGTTATTACAAAGTTAAATTTGGACAGCGGCTAAAATTAAGCAATTTAATTTTCCACTTTATAAAAAATAATTATGTCGGTTCGTATTCTACTTGGTTTTCTCGAGATTCTAATAATCATTTTGACTGACAGATAATAGGAAATAACCCATGGCAGTTTTACTATTAAAGTTAGTAAAACTTTTCGTTTAGTTATAATATAATTTATAAGTGAATTATTTTATATTATGTTATTGAGATTCAAAATAATAATGCAACCCGGAAAATATTCATCTACCGCTATCTATTATCCTCCATCTCAATTAGCGATATCAACAAAATGACAAAACAACACTACTTGTAGTCGGTATTCTCCGTAACCTTAAAAACACTTTTTTCTGAGATCATCGGAGACCGGAGTGAAGTTGCCGCACTCCGCTCGCCGCTCGGTAACGTGACGTCGACGAACCCTACTGGAGCGCTCATTTTAGTCCCGTAATTTCGGCAATGACGATGAATAATAAATATTTCTAATATTTCTTTCGTAATAAATATTTCTAATATTTCTTTCGTAATAAATATTTCTAATATTTCTTTCGTAATAAATATTTCTAATATTTCTTTCGTAATAAATATTTCTAATATTTATTACGAAAGGATAAAAATATGATCATTAACCAAAACGACTATTTCAACTTATTTTTATCCCGTCTCCAAGAATATGGCAGAAATATTCGCTAAAAATATTTATATCGGAAAATAGTTTTTTTATCTTTTCAACCAAAAATTTTACATTAATTCTGGCTATACCATTGAATTCTGCTTACAATTTGACGTCTTTTATTTTTCTATCCAGTTCCGAATAAATTGATAGCTCTACATATAGATGAATCTGATAAATGTAATAGTAGACGAGAAAAACTCTCATTCATCTCGCGGGGAAAAAATAAATAAATCATTTTGTGTAGGGAATTCGTCTAAGAGAAGGGATGTCTGTACAGTACTGATGATGGCTAGCAGGTATTCTAATTGCTGAAAAGCATACCTTCATAATCGATTATAATTATTTGCATCACAACCTTTCCCGACATCTGTTATATTTCCGTTTTGCTTTTTATAAGTGTGTCTTTTCTTCATTATCTTGCAGATGTAGGTTTAAAGAATCTGTAACTAAACATTTCGCCAACATGAGTATCGGGACTAGAATTCACATGTAGTGGCTCGTATTGATCGAGTTTAAATTGAACTGATGAAATTATTTAATTTTCAAAACTTTATATCAGATATTTGTTAAAAGAAAAATATATAAATATGCGCAATTTTGGTTTACATTTTTCAAATTCTGCTAAAGGTAATTTGTACTTGTTTAAATAATACTACATGTTTATAAATATATTGAAGAATATTGATAAATTTTTTCATAATCAATTTTTTGAGTAATGGCAATTGTAAACTGTATGGGATTAGAGCAGTGGCCGCATGTTTTTCTTTGTCTCCCTCCTTTTCCTGCTTTAACAAGCATAATGACTATAGAACCGCCTTAACTATGTTGCTTTTACTTCTACCTCCAGGTCTATCAATAAGAATACATTTGTTTTATTACATTTACTTTCAATTAAATTAATCATAGTAATAAATATATATACTTTGTGTAGTGTAGTATTACTGTACATACTCTATGCATTAATTAACGTATTAATATTTTGATTTACATTATAATTAAAATTCCTATTACCCGGGTATCGAAAAAAATTCTCTAAATAAATTAGCAAACTGTTCGAATAAATTTTTGAAGCGATAAAAAGAATGGAATATTATTGAGAACGTTACCTATATAAATACCAACGAGAATAAAACACATCTTCCTAGATATTCTGGTTTAGTTCAAGTCCATAAAAAAGAATTCCCTTTTCGGTTAATTGTATCAGCTGTAAGCTCACCTTTATATTTATTCTCAAAATTTTTGACTGATTTGTGTAATAGAAATCTTCCCAAACCAAAATCGTATAAAAAATAGCCTCGTGTTGAAAGAAAAATTGGATAACATTATTATTCCAGATGTGCTCTGCGACTTTATACATACCAGGCCAGAAGTATAAGGTAGCTATTCAGGTGTGTGTTTTCTCCTTTCCGAAATGATCTGAATTGGCTCGTCATGCCCTTCTTGAATGATTTCTTTCCTATTCTCTGAAAGCTCGACGCCAATTGTTCTTTCTAAGTCATCATCAGGCTATGAAAGTACAGATGTCTGCCGACAATCTTGCAACAAGGATTGCTGATCGTATCTTCTGCTGCTTTTTTGACCCAGCACAGATACCATTCGTCTTGAGTTTTCTCTACCCACGATATTGCACTGAGTCCAGGCGCCTCATCCTCGTTCATGCGACATAAAGCATCCGACATATCATTAATTGCGCCTTTGTTATGCTCTACGGTATACACATGATCCTGTAAATCAAGAGCCCTTCGAGCAAGTCTGCCTTTTTTGTTGGATTATGCCCACTACATAACCAACGAAGGCAGCTATAAATTTCTTTATAGCCCATATACAGTGAGACATTCTCTCTCTGTCACACTGTAATTTCTTTCTGCCTGAGACAGAGTCTGGTTAGCAAACTCGAGCTCTCGCTCTTCTCCATGTATGAACTGGTGAAGTAATGCTCCTAACCCAGTATTGCTAGCATCAGTTTGTTCAGCAAACTGTACATCAATATGTGTGCGCTGTAGCATAGAAGCAGATGCGATAAACGCTTTGATTCGCTCAAAAGATAACCGAAAGGCAGCCTTTAAAACTGATATAGGCCCATACCCGGCACCGTAAATGTCGTGTTGGGCCTTGATTTCGGCTTCAATGGGATCTAATGATATGCGCTGCTCAAGTCAAGCGTAGATATGTATCTAGTTGACTGGAGCTTGCGCAATATATAATCTATAAACGGCAAGTGATAAGCATCTACCTTAGATACTGCATTAACATTTCTAATGACAATGTACATTTGGTACTTGCCGTTACTCCTCTTCATTATTACGATAGGACTTCACCAGCCGCTATTAGAAGGTTCGATCACTCCAGCTTCCAGCAACTCCTTAACTTGGCAGTGCATTGTATCTCAACCTAAGTATACTTTCTTGTAGACTACTGGTTCTATGAAGCAGCTGCTCAAGTCGCTCTCGCTCAGCTGACTTAAGGTCAGCAAGCCTTACAGCAGAAACAGTAACTTTCCTCTTGTTTTGTTCAGATAATTCGAGATCTACATATCTGTTTTCATCATTGAGCAACCCGTGATTTTTATAGGGATCTAGCAGCGCCTGAAACAAGCAAGTAAAGTTGACTCCGACATTACAGTGAAAATCCAACTCGGGTATGACTGCCATCGACACATCTTTTCTGATTCCTGCGATTTCGATAACATAGCCTATAATGGACGAGTAATAACCGTTTGCCAATCTCGCTTCTCTGCCATAACTAGGCCGAAGTTTCCTACAGCACGCACTGACAATCTGTAATCCTACAGATCCTATTGCGTACTCCCCTTTCCAGTTCTCGCCTTTTTACTTTTGTAGTCCTTTGCCGCATGCAAAATAGGTGAAAGGCTTATTAATTTGTTTGAGGCTTGACGGACTAGAGGACTTGCCGTAGGAGAACTTGGTCGGCTTTTTGGCTTAATTTGTCCTGGCCTTTTCTTGGACCCTCGCGGCGACTTACTCCGCAAGCGATCCGAATATTCCGCTGTCAGAGTCTGTATTTCCTTTACCTGCAGCATTGATGAGCTCGGACACTCGAGCCAGCACCATCAGAAATTCTACGTTAAGCGGCTCTGTGCGATGAACTATACACTGCAGCATCGGCAGCATATTCCTGTGCATCAGGTCTAGCTCTGCCTCGAGCGGAGGTACCGGAATTTATTACAATATTATTGTCTGCAGGCATGTGATAAAATCACGCACAGACTCTTCTCGGCCTTGGGTCCTGGCATTGGCCTCGACTATCAGGCGTTGTTGGAAACCCTTGTTCATGCCATACCACCTTCATGCCGCTGCGCAAAACTCAGCCCATATTCTCCAGCTATTGCGGCCATGTCGATACCCCACCGTCGCTATGCCTGTTAGTAACTCTGACAGAGAGGATTGCAATTCCTCTTCTATCAGATTGGCCAAAACTCGACATTCTTCCACCCTTGTCAAGAAGACGTCAATAAGCCTGTCCTTCTCTCCTGAGAAGCGCATCTACCATCTTTTTACGAGTTGGCCTACATCGCGAGTGGAGTTCCGTATTTGAGAACTATTTCTTGCGCTGACTTCATATTGATCCATTGCTTTCATGCTCGTTCTTTCGAGTCTTTGACTTCCTGAGAGATTCCCCCTCACCTAGGCTGCGCTTACATCCGTAGCATCTGAAATATTAGGAGCTTTGTTTCCTGCATGCGTAGCCTCTAATAGACTACTATTTCTAGGATACTGCTTGAAAGTATCCTATTCTTTTAATCCTATTAAAAAATAAATTCTCTTTTATTACTGTATCTATATAATCTCTTTTTGATAATGCAAAATGTAAAATATATTTTTTTGCTGCATAACGCCGAATTCATATTTCTAACTAAATAATCAATTCTTTATTATATTTTTGATATTATCTAAATTTGACCTTAAGAAAGTTATAATATAAATAGAAATTGCTGTCAAAGCTTCTATTTGTCCCATTAATGCCAATTAGATAAATAAGTTCTTATAGCAAAATTTGGCAAAAGAAAGTTAGGAAATCATTTTAGAAATTGTCAAGTATTCTTTTTAGCTTAGTAACAATCTTAGCAGTTTGTGAGTCATTTTAGTTATTCTATTATTTTTTTCTCTTTTAAATCTTGTACAATATTCTTAATGTTAAAATGACTATGAACATACTTGGCGGCACGGCCTCAGGCAGTTTAAGGTTTCGAACAAAATGTATGCTTATATTCAAGGCTGGATTAAGGGGGACGGGGCTAAAGGGGCTATAGCCCCGAGCCCCACGGACATGACCAATAGGTGCCACAAAACAAAAATATTTGTCAAAATTACTTGATTTAGAAAATGAAATTGAAAACAAGATTGCTATATTTTAGATTGAACTAGTTAATGAATAAAGTAAGTACATCCTAAACTTTTACATCCGACTTACTCGAATTAATCATTTTAACGTTAAAAAGGTCCTTAAGAGGATGCATTAGCTAAAGACGTGCTTTTTGTTTCGCTTATATCTTCATGTATTAATAATAAAAATGAATATTTAGAGTTGAGCGGCGTCGTGCTCGATATAATGGATCATCTTGTACAATATGAAAGTGATTTGATTTGCCGTTTTTGCAAATAATTTGAAGAGGTAAGAGGTGTTTATGCTTGAAAAGTTAACCTTAAAATTATGTTCATACTTACTTATGCTTATAACTGTTTATATTGATAATTTTGAGTAATATATGGACTTGAGCGGCGTAGTCCTTGATATAATAAAGCATTTTGTACAAGATGAGGTCTATATGAGTTATCGTTTTTCTATATAATTGGAAGAGAGAAATACTGAGGAGGGGGGACGCTACGGCATCCCTTAAACGTTATACCTTCGCTTTAACTAGATAATAAATAATTTAAGTAAACCTTAAGCTTTGAAACCTAATAACCCCATTCACTCGAATTGACCATTTTAACGTCAAAAATAAAGACAATCGAAAACTTCAAAAATAGGTTCTCCGGTCATTATATATTAGATTCTACTAAATAATAAATGAATTAAATAAACCTTAGACTTTTACACCTAATAACCCGAATCATCCGAGTTGAACATTTTAACGTTAAATGAAGGTTCTCCGATGTTTATATTTTATATTTTATAATTTTGTTTATAGCTAGACTTTTAAACTTAATATCCCGATGCTCTTAAATTGATAATTTGAGGGTCAAAAAGGTTCTCTGATTGTTATATTTTAGATTTAGATACAAAATAAAACCAAATCCTAGGTTTTCACACCTCATAATCCGATACTCTCGAGTTGAGTTATTCAACTTTAGAAAGACAAAATTTTCTGAATGTCATCTTTCAATTGCAAATGAACGATAGATAGCTCCCTACAAAGCACAGCTTTATTTTGTGAAAGGTACCAAGGGCGTTATCAAACCAAATTAATTCATCTGAGTATTGCATAGCCTTGTGGAAATAGTTAATTCATTTCATAAATCATAAAAATAATAAATAAATAACATTAATTTAACAAGTTAAATAATTATTATTACAATAGTATCTTTCTAATTTTGTCAGCTGCAAATTGTCGGATAAGATCTTTGAGCACCAATGATTTGCATAATTCACTTTCTCTGCATAAAAGTACGGACAATCGTCATTGATTCATTCATATTCTGTACTTGTTTTCAATATATTTTGGTTTAGAAAAAGATCTTTCTCCATAACAATTTGTAACTGGAATTGCTAAAAACATTATTAATGCTATATTAATTTTTGGAAATATATCGACTAAATTTTTTTGTTTCAGTTATCTCAGTAAATATACAATTATTAAGTCTTCGCCAAACTCTATTTTTAACATTGAAATCAATTGTTTAAGCTGACTGGTTAAATTAACATCTAAATCGTTTGGATAAGCCTATAAAAGTTTCTGAACATAAATTTTAATATCTTTTGATTCTATGCTATCTAGGGAAGTAAAAAAACTAAATAAATTCGTTATAAAATCATACGCTTGACTTCGTTTTTCTAGTTCTGCTCTTAATCTATCGATTATTACTAAAAACGTGTAGTGCAAAAAAGCTGCCTACCGCGACGGGTTTCGCTTGCATCTTCAGTAGTTTTGTCAGAAAATCTTTTTGTTATTTTGCGTCTCTTAGAATCAGATAACCCAATAACCCAATAAGTCTGCGCAACCTTCCATCTTCGTGCGAATTTAAAGCGGCGGTCCTTAAACACCTCCTCGAGCTTAATCCCTAGTCACTCGGAGACGGGGCCTGTGGTCTTAGTGCGCCAAATATATAGACTTACACTCACACAGGGGACGAACAGATGGGTTCTCTTTATGTTAATTTATTTTATTATGTCCCCTATACATCGTTTTTAATTGTGTGAGTGTATTTATTAGTGTGAATAGGTACATGTGTGCAATGAGTGAATGTTTAAATTTTAGAATACAATTTGAGTAATAGATATAGACCGCTTGATTTACCTTGTCTGTTTGTATTTTAAGATAATACGTTCTGTGATATTACCTGTTAAATATTTTTAAGACTGATTTTTGTATTGACTGATTTTTGTATAAGACTGATTTTTGTATAAGACTGATTTTTTGTATCAAATTTTTAACTTATGCTGCGATATCATAGATAGTAACTAAGTGCAATATTTATATAGATTAGCGAAAAATGAAGACTATGCTATGAGCGTGCCGGCCAGTGGATTCTCAGTCACTCGCCTCCTGGCGTCCGCTCCAGCGATGGTTCCCGATGTTGGGGCATTTTCTCGGTTCCATCACCCTGGTTACTCTTATTACAATACCTCACCCTTTTGGGTACTGCTCTGGGGGTCTTACCGCTGGTTGGGGACGGGGCTGCTATTCTTGTTGGGTGGCACTGCCGTGCCGTCTGGCGAGCCGTCCGCCGAGTGTAGCTGAGCCCGTGCAGCTTCTTCTCTCGCTCGCACGAAGGCCAATTCTCTCTCGGCGTAAGCCACGTCGTCATCTGTCACTGCTGCCAGCCTCTCTCTCTCCTCTTTCTCCTATTGAGCTTTTTGAAGCTCTTTTGTCGTTTCCTTGCGGTGTGCTGCTTTTTCAGTCAGTTTTTTGACCAGGGAGATCCACCGTCTAGCCATTTCCTCGCTGCTCGCGAAATTTCTTAGAAAGGCCAGGACTCAAGGCAAGCCGAAAGACAGTGCGGCTATGCTCTTATCGAAGATTTCTGTGATGAAAACGGAGGATGTCCGTTGTTTCTCTGCGTCGTCTTGGCACAGTTGTTCCTCCGTTTCCCGGAGGGTATCCTTGGCCGTCTCCAGGAACTCGATCACCGCTGGGTGCTCTGTATAGCAGCTAATTAAATTGGCTACTAACTCCTTCCTTAATCGCGTTGGTGAAACGGAGAGGTTGATTCTGTGTTTCCTCAACAGGTGGAGGAGGGGACGCTTGTTCCTCGCAGGGGCGGTTCGCATTGCCAGAGATCGGCACTGCGCTCGATTCGCACGCAGCGGATCGCACTGCACCCAACGGATAAAGAGATCTTGTAGACCGAGGATGTATTCGAACTCTTTGACTCGCCTGCCCATTAGACTTAGGGGGAGTTTTGACTCCACCTTGCACTGCTGGCAGAAGTAGTACCTTGCAACTCCGTCAAAGGTTTTTTTCTCGCCCTAGGTGTCCAGCCGTCGGTTTATCGTAGCATTCACGCAAGACATCGCACCGCTGTTCTTTAGGAATGATCAATTTCCATGCGTCTTCCTCGATGACGCCTTCTGTTTCCGGGTTTTGGCGGTGGAGATAAAGCTTTCCGCCTGTTATTTTCCAACGAGGGTGCTCGCCAGGTTCCTCTGATATTTTCGGAATTTTTCAAGTTATCAAGGATCTTTCAATCCCTTTGACCATATCAGCGCACTGATCGCTGGCTGTTCTTCCTCGAACATTCTCGAAAGTGCGTCTGGCACAAAGTTAAGGGACCCCCTATCGGTGCTCTACTTCAAAGCTATGTGCCTGTATCCCCTACTGTGTTTGGACCTTAGGATCAGCGTTAGCTGTGCTCGCCCTTGTCTTGTAGGCCATTTCACAGCACAAGGTTGATTCGGCCTTGGACGGAATTATAAATGCTTTTTCGCTCTCGATGGTCAGTTCTGCGTCCGCTGCGAGCATGAAAAAAAGTCTCCACTGAGTCGCATTCTCTTCGCTTTACTTGAAGTTGTAGTTGCAGTAGCATATTTCTGTAGATCATGTCGGGCTGTGCGGTTTGGTTTGGTGTCGGTTTCAGTTTCCGCATTATGCCGATCAGACACGTGAGGTAGTCTCTCAATGGTTGGTCTGGCCCTTGGATTCTGGCGTTGGCTTCTGCCGCCAAGCGTTGTTGGTACCTTTGGCTTGTGATATACACGAGCTAGAAGAGCCGTCGCTCTCACCTACAGAAGCTTCCGCTCCTCTGCTCGCCAGCGGTATTAGCAGTAGCCTGCGCGGGGAAGCATTCAACGAAAGTAGCAGTAGTGGTAGCATCGTAGTCGATGTACAGCGAGTTGCTGGTGTTCAGCCGCCGGCAAGGTTTGCGGACGATTCTGGCGCTGGAAATGTTTTTCTAAACACTTCTATCTCCTCAACTCTGGTCGTTCTTATGAGAGCACAATTTGCACTGCTCAACAGAATATTGGCCGATCTTCAGTCTCGGGTGGAGCGGAAACTTGATGCGATTAGTTCACATACTCGAGCTGAGACACCAGCAATAAATCAGTTGGTGAATAAACTCAGCGCACAAGTTCTCTTTCTAAAACGAAAAATAGATACGCAGTCATCCCAGCTGGAGGGTCTGCATAAGGATCGGCTTATGTTACTGCATGAGAATTCTATTTTAAAAGACCAGATTAATTCTCTCATGCTCAAGATTTCGGACAGGGTTGAGGAAAACTCGCAACTGTCGACACAGTTTATAAATAATCAACCTGTTAATAGCGAAAATGACAATTGAGGCAAGGAGTCACAGACTTTTGTTTCTTTAGGCTCCAGCGTAACATCTGTGCCTTCTCACTGCTCGCTCTCTGGGAGTTGTTGCGTGCGGGCTGGTGACGGTGATTAGTGCTTCGAGCTTGTAGTAAATGAAATTATTAATGATGCCTCGACTACTAATGTTGATTTAAATGATGTTTCGTTCGCAGTGCTCAGCACTGTTCTCCCCTCTCTAGACCGAGAGGAAGTCTCTTCGTGGCTCGGAATCTGCCAGCCACTTACCAGACCATAGAATATACATTAATGAACTGCCCGAAGTGTGCCATGCGTTTTTGAGCTTGAAGCAATTGGCTTTGAAACTTGGTTTTAAATATGTCTGGCATAGTGGTAGCAGATTTTTGGTCCGAAGGAAGGGCGGTGAGCGCGTACATATTTTTGCCAGCTGGGGATTGCTGATATGGTAAAGGAGAGTGGACTGAGAGCGGGTTTTGTCAATGTGAATTCTCTTAGAGCTCACATTGGCCAAGTTCGTCAATTTCTTAGCAACAATTGATGCTACCATTTGTTGGGATCACCGAATCGTGGCTTGGCCCAGTCGTCGTTAATCGACTCATTCAGATCGATGGGTTCGGGTTTAGCATCTTGCGTCAGCATCGAAATGTTAATGGTGGTGGTGTTGCCCTTTACATTAGGACTGATTAAAAGGTTAAAATACTAGCAAACTCAAAGAGTGCTGGACCTGGCAAACCAGGTATTCCAGAATATATTTTTAAGTTCAAAAGATCAATACGCCACCAATTCTTGTGAGTGTGATTTATCGCCCAACTAAAATAGCTTTTAATAGAGATCCTGACTTTCTCTGTACGTTGAGAGACCTCTGTGGCAACTACAGCCACAAAACGATTATGGGAAATCTGTATGCAGATCTGTTATCGGCGACTGGTGATTCTGAGTTTATTCAGCGGTTAGCTGATGAACTCTCACTTAAGATCATCCGGCACGGATCGACGCATCACACTGATACATCTCACACATGGATTAACATAATGCTTGTAGACGATAACGACACGGTACTCGACTTTGGGAATAGTCTGGCCCCCTTTCGCAGCAAGCACAATATAATTGATGCTACTATTGATATTCATGTTGCATCTTCTCCTAAAGATACCCTTTACTTTCGCAGATATAATAAGATAAACTCAACTGAGTTCAATGGGTTTTTGTGTCGCTGCGACTGGTCGACTTTTCTCACAAACACCTTAGAATCAGACTTTGACATGAATGAGGCGCTTGAATGTCTCCGTGTCAATCTACTGGAGGCTATTCATGGATTTGATCCGATGAAAACTGTTACTCGTCGCAGAGGAAAAGACCCATGGATTGGCGCTGAACTTCAGCTACTCATCAACAAACGCAACTGGGAGTGCCGTGTTCCTGGATGAATTTCTACACCTGCGTAATAAGTTCCAGATGCGCATGGATCAAGAGCGAGCCCCCTTTCTCAGCAATCAGCTTTCTGATGCTCTTGATCATAAGAAGGATATTTGGAAGGAAATGCATAATCTCGGTCTCTTGCCTAAAAGAAGAGAGGAGTTGCAAGGTTTTACCTCGGAAGAGCTGAACTCGCAGTTTACGGATGTGTCAATCGCACCCAACAAAAATATAGATTATATAATGAATATTATACAGTCTGCGTCTGAAGATGGTTTTGATTTTCATCCGGTCACTTTTAATGCTGTAGTTTTCGCCATATCTAATTTTTCATCGCAGGCGAGGGGTGTGGATGACATACCGCAGAGTGTTGTAGTGAAGTCTTCCAGTTTTGGGGAATTATATAGTTCGTTTATTCAACTCCTCCTTTGCTTAGAGAGTCTTCCCGAGTACTTGGAAGCAGATTCAGTTAGTGACTTTAAAAAAGATTTCAGCTCCATCCTCAGTCTCGGATTTTCATCCCATCGCCTTACTGTAATTCCTCTCCAAGGTGCTTGAGAAGATTGCACACTCCCAAATTAACAGCTACCTCTCCTGGACCGGCATTCTCGATCCTTTTTAGGCAGGGTTTAGACAACATCACAGTACTCAGACAGCCTGCTTAAATTGACTGACGACATTCGTATAGTCATTTTTCGAAGGATAATGCTGTTGCTCTTTGACTTCAGCAAGACATTTGACACCATCTCTCCTTCGAGACTGTTGAGCAAACTGCGCGATCTTGAGTTCCCGAGGTCCGCACTCATGTGGATTGAATCGTATTTACAAGGCCGCACTCAATGCGTTTTATCTAAAAATGGTTCTTCTTCGGGGGTTGAGGCAAATTTAGGTGTACCACAGGGGTCGGTCCTCGAGCCTTTGCTCTTCAGTCTCTATATCCATGACACGCACATGTCAAGCACATTTTATAAGCCGATGACCTCCAGGTTTACCTGCAAGTGCCTGCTAGAGGGCATAGCTCCAAACCTGTCTGATGCGACACGATTGGAGTCGATGTGGGCTGAGCGCTTGTCTTTCTGTCTCAATGCTGGCAAGACCAAAGCGATTTTATATGATTCTAAAAAATATGTGAATGATTTAGTTAAAATGGGACTGCCAGACGTTGACATGGAGGGCGGAGTACTCGTGCCGTTTTACGTCCGATTCTATAACGAAAAAAGTAAATAAAGCCCTTTACAGCGTGCGGTTTATAAGGACATGTACTACCGAGACTCTTCGCAGAAGGCTGGTTGAAGCGTTAGGTCTGCCCCATCTTACCTACTGCGCTGTGGTGTGTCTTATAATTTCCCAAATTATAGTTTTTGGTATTCCAAGGTCTTCTTCTAGTTCCCGCACAGTCATACGATGATCTTGTTCAATAGCAAGTCGCACCCGCTCAATATTATCCAATTTTTTTGTCGACGAAGGTCGGCCAGAACGAGAATCACTATCAATACTCTTTTATTCGTGTTTTGCTCATACACTCATTCCCAAATGCCTTCTGCATCATTTGAATAATTTCCGAACTCGTTTTTCCGAGTTGAAAACAAAATTTGATGCAAATTCGTTGATCTTGTTTTTCAGTCATTTTTAACAATCACAAAACCCGCCGAACTCAAAAATAGCTTTGTAAACAAAGACACGCTGCGCATGAACTATACGTTTGGCAGGTGTCAGCAAGCAACCTTAATAGGTTCGTGAGGCTGCACTGTTGACGTTCATGCCCCGCAGAGGTCGCTCGAACACTATGGCGCGGAGATATAAAGGTAGGCCCGATACTTTCCGGACAGACCTCGTATACATGCTATCCAAACATGCAAATGAGTGTATTTATATATATATACATTAAATCGAAATTTTATGTATTTATTTATTTATTTATTTATTTAACCAGAGTAAATACATTAAATTAGAAAAAGTAATCCAGCAGAGGAAAAAAAATTCTGTTCGCTGGTCCGGTATACATAGATACGTAAAAACTAAAAAACTAACTCTATGGTAAGTGATTTAAGACTTTCTCAGTTTGAACAAAATAGATATAGTTCAAAACACTTACAGACTTAAACCTACATAAAAACTAAATCTTAAAACTAGAACGAGAAGACAATTTGGACATAACATTTCATAGATCTATTCAATTTATAATATTATTTATATTTTTATTCAATAATAATTAATTATCAGCCAAAAATGGCAATTTTACTTAACACTAGATTGCCTAAGGAAGTCATTTTGACTGCTTTTCAATTTCAATTAGAAAATAATTATGTATATAATGACATGGCTTCTTATAATTTTATGACATTTTGTACAACATATAAATGCATTTATTAATCATTGTAGTTGCCTCCCCCTCCTTCATTTTAAACAAATTTCTTTACACATTAGTTATTCTTTCACAATGCAGTCATTTTGACTGCTTTAGTTTCAGTATTTCTAGTGTTAAATATTTTTACTATTGCAATTTCTATCAAACGTTTTTACTAATCCACTCTTTTACTTTATTACATGACAATTTTTTCTCTATATCTAAAATTTTAAGCTCATTTGGCAATCTATTAAAGATCTTTATCGCTTTAATTTTACAGTTTTATACAGTTTTGGTAATTGTATTGCTTTGTTTCTTGTTTTACTACTTGACTTAACATAAATATATTTAAGGATCTTATATTCCATTTTAATACTTTCCAATTTAAAAAGTTGCGCAAGATTCAACGGAATTTTTTGTTCAAATTTGTATTTGGATATTATTTTTAATAATTTATTTTGAATCTTTTGAATCAGTATTAAGTTATTTTTATGAGCTCGACCCCAAGCTAATATTCCACAGCTTGCATAATTTTAGCTAATTTATAAAAGACAAAACTTAAATATTTTGTTCTTTTAATTAAATAATTAATATGCTTATCCCATTTTAGATTATCATCAAAAATAACTCCTAGATATTTACATTTTTCTACTCTTTTTAGTTTTTCATTATTTATAGCTACATTAAACTTTTTAGGAACACTATCACAATAATTGCCAAAAGTAATATATACTGATTTATTTATATTTAACGTTAATTTGTTAAGTGCTAACCATATTGAGACCTTGTATGTATAGACATTCATCATTTTTTCTAATTCATTCCATGTTTTCCCTGATGATACAATAGCTGTATCATCCGCATAGGATATAATTGAATTATCGGGCATAATATTCAAGAGATCATTTATATACAAAATTAAAAGTAGTGGGCCTAGAATCGTTCCTTGTGGAACACCAACATTTTATACCTTTGAATTCACTTTCATTTTGTTCAAGTTTTACTTTTTGTTTTCTATCACTTAATTAACTTTTAATTAGGTCATAAGCTTTTCCTCTTATTCCACATGCATTTAGTTTATCCAGAAGTATCTCATGATCAACTGTATCAAAAGCCTTTGCTAAATCTAAGAAAGTTATCGCAATTGGTATACTTTTATCTAGATTCTCATATATTTGTGTCTTTTACTATATACTTTTATCTAGAGTCTCGTATATTGTTTAGAATTTTATTTTTGTTAATAAAATCTAGTATTCGATCATTTATAATTTTTTCAAAAATTTGCGCAATGTTGGATATTAGCGATATTGGTCTAAAATTTGCTATATCTTTCATCGGATTTAGCTACAGGCACTACTTCTGCTAATTTTAGTGCATCAGGCCAAATAGATTTTTCTATGCAGTTATTGAAAATTTTTACTAGAGTTTCATTTATGCGGTTTGCTATAACTTTGAGTGTTTTAGCACTAATCTTATCAATTCCTCCATTTTTATTTTTCATATTGTTAATTATTTTTATTTATCGTTTCTATTTGTAGGTTTTAATAAGATTGTTGTGTTTGTTTTTGACATTATTAACGTTTTGTTTTTTGGTTTTATTATTTTACTACTCATCTCAATTCCTATTTTGCAATAGTGTTCATTCATAGCATTTGCAATCTCCTTTTGATCTTTTAGTATTTTATTATCCAAAGTTCTAATTTCTCTAATACTATAGTCTTTACCTTTGCTATTACCTAACTTTTCATTGATTACAGACCATAAAGTCCTAGTATTATTATTGTTAATTTCAATAAGTTTACTGTTATATTTAGTTTTTGCTTCCTTAATAACCTTATCTAGTATCTTAACATAGTTCTTATATTCTATTTTAAGTTTATCATTTATTGGATTTTTTTTTCAATTCTTTGAACAAAGCTTCTTTTTTTACATGATATTATTATCGATTTTGTTATCCATTCTTTCCTAGGTATATTATTACTTTTTTTATTTCGATTTGGTTTTTTGTATCTTGAGATTTCTCAATGCATCCCTGAATTTCCTTAATCAAAATATTTATTGGCTCATTAGAATTTTCAATAAAATCATATCGCCCCCATTCAATTTGGCTTATTAATCTTTCAAGTTTTTTGTAATTTATATAGCTTGTCTCTTTCTTTTCTTGTTCAACTTTTACTATGGGTTTTCCTACTTCAACAAAAAGTGGAAAATGATCTGTTATAGGAATATTCAATTTGAAAGTTTTTGTATTTAATGATTCGGTCTTTATGAAGATATTATCGATACATGTTCCACTTTCACTGATTAAATCATGGTGTAGTCGTACATTTGAAATCAGGATAGAAACCTTTTTCCAGAAAATTACATAAAAACTCAAAGCTTGTATGGTTGTTTGATATGTCAATATTAAAATCTCAAATAAATAAGTGATTCTTAAAATTTTTATTAATGTTTAAATACTTCTTTATATTCAGAATAAATTCCAGACAATTTAGATGATGTGATCTGTACATTGCAGATATTTTTAAATTACTATTGTTGTTAACTTTAATAAATGTGTTTAGAATCTTTGGCTTGGCAACTACTGTTACGTCAGTAATTTGAGATACATTTTTTTTTTTAATTTATACGACTACACCATCAGATTTGTTTATTTTACTATGATTATAATATATTTTGTACCCATTTAGTTTATAGTATTTATATTGTTCTAAATTCCAAGTTTCGGAGCATACAATAACATATGGTTTGACTTTTAGACTCTTAATAAAAATTTGCAATTTTTCAAAATTTGCATTTAAGCTTCGAATGTTTACATATAAAATTAAACTGTCTTTTGCATTGATATTATCATTAAGAAACTATAAGTCATGATACTCAATTGCCTGTCTGAACATTTCGTTTTGTATATCATCTAGTACATCATTAATTGACATAATTAATAATATTAAATCTAAGTTTGATCTTTAAGTTTCTTCGTTACTGCCTCTAGTTCTTGTACTTGACGAACTTTTCTCACTGGCTATTGATTCGATACTATTCCATTTTCTTAGATTTTCTTTCTGTTGTGAGATATCTTTCTGCTCCTTTTTTAAAAAATTGTCTGTTTTATTGACTAATTTACTGATTTTTGTTTTTAATATGTAACATTTCTCACTGTCATTTGCCATATGTATCGATGCTATATTTCCATTTTGCACAGCAATGAATATTTTTATTTTCACGATGTCTTGTTAAATGTGTTCCTGCACATTTCATGCATACAGGCTTATTTGAACATCTAAACGGATTGTGTTCTAGTCTGGCACATTTGAAGCATGGTTTAATGTTAACGACATCAAAAACTCTACAGTTTTTCTATCCTACAAAAAGTTTGTTTTATTTTCTTTAATATATTTGTGCAATGTACCTGTAACCTCCATAATTACACTAATTTTCCCATTTTTGCTGTTAGATGATATATTTAGTATTTTGCCTTTTTCGATAAAGCTTGAAAAATTTCTAGTATTTATATCTGTTTCTAGAGATTTTTTTTCTAAGTTAAACATATTATCAATACCTATTATTTTTATGACTGGGTTCTTTAGCTCTCCTCTGTCCACTCTGCTTATATGCTGAAGTTTTACTTCTAGATACTTTTTTGCTGCCTTTGCACTTTCTTGACTTACACAACTGATTTTTATTTCATGCTTATCTTCTTTGTTTGTATAGTTCTTTCTTTTGTTAAATAATATAGAACTTTCAAATTTGTATTATCATTTTTATTTTTTCGTTTCACAACAATTTTGAGGATTGCTTTGGGTTATTCCGTTAGTATTTGTTTATAAGTTGCCTCTGCATAAGTTTTTAGTTAATTTTCGTCGATTCTTTCTCTTCTGTGTATAATTTTTCAAGTATAGAATTTTTACTTTTTAACTCGGCATTCAATTCTCTGAGGAGTATAGGACTTCTCTTTTTAGTGCTGTGTTATTTCCCTGCATTGTTGTTGTTAAGATATATATATATATATATCTATATATACAGGGTGTTAACAAATAGAATATCACACTATATAGATTCGGATAGAGCAAAAAATTCTAAGTAAAAAATCACTAATAAACTTTCCGATCCGATCAGTAGTTAATGAGTAATCATCGATTGAAAATCAGTCGATCAGGCCAATCAGCGTAAAGCTACAGCAGCAAGCGGAGCGCGAGGAGAGTAGAGTGG
>UELU01099137.1:0-11666 GCA_900490025.1 Megastigmus dorsalis
TCATATATATGTGTATATATATATATATATGTATTGAGAAACAGTTTTTTGAGGTTATCTTAAAAATTTGCCCCGGTACCCCTATTTTTTTTGACGAATTCGGATTCAGCGGGAAAAAATACATAAGAAAAAGTTAGTCTCCATCCCAGAACCACATACTTTATTTTGTGGGCCTGTGTAATGTATCCTGCTATGCCAATGTATCTTTACAGAGTTTGCTGCACTGTTCATCCATAAGGCAAAATCTTTTACTAAATCCAGAACCAAATGTTCTTAGCTCTGTGTTCCAAGAATATAAATCTCTACGTAATATCAACATAGCAGCATTGAGAGCATTTGCTCATAACCAATTTACTGCCACAATACAGCAGGATGCTGCAGAATTTATAACCTATCTCTGTGAGAAGGCCAATAATTTAAGCTCTATTCTGAAACATGAGTTAGTAACAGAAAGGAAATGTTTTTATTGCAATGAAATAGACGTATCCTACCCATTAGATAATTATATTCTACCTCTAGCTTTAACAAATGCTACATCAAAGGCTGCAAGTTTTAACTTACAGAATTTAATTAATATGAATATAGAATACTGGGAAGATACTGATGTGATTTGTAATAATTATGGATGCCATCGTAAAAAAAGGAAAGAACTATATTAAATACAAATAACAGAATTATAATCCTGTAGTTACAGCTATTTAATTATAGCAATGGCAATGTTCAAAAAATTAATAATTTTAAATTTCGAAATTTACAAAACGAACAAGTTGTAATAAATAAAAAGAAATATGAAATTGTTAATGCTATTTTTCATCATGGCTACAGCGTTTACAGTGGTCATTATACCAATATGTTACGTATGAATAACCACTGTTTGAGAGTTAATGACTTAAATATTAGTCAATGTTCTTGGCCTATAAATGGAAAAGATGTATACATAATATTTTTGCAGGAAATGCATGAACAAAATGAACTACCGCGCCCATTGAAAATGGTAGCAAGTAATTTGATGGAACGCGTGACAAATATTCGTACTAATGAATTACGCTGCGTAAACAGAAATGCTTTAAGTAATGTAAAAACAGAAAATGCTTTTTTAAAAAGTAAAATAATCAATGATGATTTTCAGCTCCACATTAAAAAAGATATATTTCCTCAAATCACTAATAATGATCAAATTTTGCATAGATCTAAAGATAACTCATTGATAATATCAAACTTAATTACTACAAAGTGTAACGTTTCACAGAAATATGAACCTGCAGTTGAATCGAAAAATCCAACCAAAAAACTCAAACGATAGCACGTCAATTCTTCCAAACAATATACAAATGATAAAACTACTTCTGATAGGATTTTTGTATTAAACCGGGAAAATAAAGCACTATTATCTGATCAATTATTATTAAATAAAGCTTAGAATAAATGTTCTCCTATGTTAAAGTTAAAACACGATGGTTCCAATACTTCTGAAAGTAATCCAATTTTCTGTAATTTAACTCAGCAAACAAATTACATTTCTTCTACTACTGCTGATACAATTGCTACTACTAGTATTACTAAACCTGTCTCTACTATAATAATGTTTACTGATACATAAAAAAAAGACGACATTTCTAAAGCTCAAAGAAAAGGATGTACTATAAAGCGAAGTAGAACGTATTACCATAAACATAAACAAGAAATATTGAAGAAACGAAAATTATCTTATGATTTAAATAAAAAAAAAGGTTTTAGAAAACAAAAATAATTTTTTAGAATGTAAAATTAGCGATGATAGTCATCAAATCCATGTTCATGAAAAAGTAAAATTGACACAAGCCACTATTCACAATCAACTTTCGCATAAACCTAAAAATAATGTTTTAAAAATCTCGAACTTGGTTCCTGCCAAATTCAATCTATTGCAGAAATCTGAACTTGCACCGAAATCTGAGAATTTCGTTGAAAAACATAACCTGCGATATATTAATTCAAGGAATCAATACGTAAGCGATCAAATAAATAAATTTGATTTTAATAGATGTGCTGTTAGTACTTGAAATTCGAAATCTGTAACTTCTTCACTTATTCCTGATGAAATTTTAAATAAATCTCACAAAGAACCAACTGTATCAAAAGTAAAGTGTGATAATTCTATTGTTAATTCTACTACTACTACTAATTTTACGACTACTACAAGCATTTTAAAAGCTGCCTCTACTTCAATTTCTTCTGATCCATCAAAAGTAGATGATATTTCTGAAGCTAAAAAAAATTAAATAGTAGAAAGTATAATAGAAAATATTACCTCACACATAAAGAAGAAATACTTAAGAAAAAAATGTACACTCTAAGAAAAATAAAATTAAAATTAAAAAACAAAATAAAATGCATTATGTAATCAACAAAACAAAAATTTTAGCAAAAATAAATCGAAGATATAATGTTTTGAATGATCAAACAAAAATTGTAAAATTAAAAAATGCAGCAGCTGCAAAAATAAAAAAGAAAGCTATAATTATAAAGCATAGCACAATAAAATTATTAAAAAATATGGAACAATATGTACAAAGTATCATGAAAAAATTAGATTCTTCTTTTTCTTTGTGTGATCGTAAAATGGAAGCTGAACTACTAGTTTCAACTTCTACTTACGAAAGAGATGAATATATTTCGCAGGTGAAACAACATTTAAAAAAATTAAAAAGTAAGGTACAAATGTCTTTGACACGTTTGGGTGATATGCCAATTCACGGAAATGAACAATGTGCCCTAACAGCTTTATGTGGCTATACCAAGCATTTTTCTACTTCGGAAGCATATTTTTTAGACGCTGCGAATAATTTTAAAAATTTAGATATAATCAATAATTTTGAAAAAACAAACACGATTATACTCAATGAAAAAGGACAGTCTGTAAATGTTTTTCCTATTTTAGAAACATCCAAAGAAAATAAAAAAATTTGGCAATGCAACGAGTATTGTAAGACAGTAGATGCTGATATACTGCAAGAACTTAAACTTTTTTTTGAAGACTTGCTTTATTTTACGTATATCTATGCTTATCGCTTTTTGAAAAATATGGACATTTGTTCAGCCAAATCTTGGAATCCAGAAAATTGGGGCATCCAATAATGTGCTATACTCAGCCTCTTTTATGTACATCAAAATTTTTAAAATTAAACGTTTTATCTTACCACTACAGAAATTTGATATCAAAAATCTTTATAAATGTACTCAACAAGTAGAACATGCTTTAAACAGTAGCGACGTAGATGAATTAAGAAATATTGTACTAAATGCTCGTAAATCAATGGCTGTACCTCTTAAAAATAATGATAGTGAAATAATCTTAGACGAAAAACAAATAAAGAATAAATATCGAATTGGAATTAAAGAATATACAAAAATAGTTATGGATCCACCTAGGATTTCATGTATTTCTTGTGAAAGGCTTTTTTGCGAAAGAAATCTGGAACCTGCGGATAAATACAAAGATACAATGAATTTAATACCGGAACTACTTGGAATAAATATTGAGCAAGTTAGCTACTGGAAAAAGTTGAAAGATTTATTAGATGATTGGCAAGTGTTTAATAATAGCTTAATTTGTAAAAATTGTATAATCAATTTAAAAAAATTTTCTCTGCCATCTACTTGTATTTTGAATAACCTTTTCGACAAGGATGTTCCAGATGAAATTAAAACTTTAAATATGTATGAAAAAATATTGATTCAAAGAGCTAAAACATTTCAAACAGTTGTAAAAATGGATACAGTTATGAATAAAAAAATTCCACATTATGTTAAAATAGACGAAGTTAAAGGTATAACATTTCACTTACCGTTACCATTACAAGAAACATTAAATAAAATTTGTTTGGATACTGACCCTTTGAGTAAAAATCATGAATTATATATTTTAGTTCGGAGTAATCCAACAAAGGGAAAAATTATATGGGAAGATTTCGTAGATATTAAAAAAGTATGGAATGCATTACATTGGCTTAAAACATGGAATCCTTTATATTCTGACATAATCATTCCATCTTCCTCTGAGAAATTTTTAGATCTTCTTTATGAAATTAAGACTGATGATGATATGGCTTTATCGCAAAAATCTCAGTCAGGTGTATATTACAATCAGTATTCAATTTATCCTTTACACGATAAAAAAATTAATGATACTGACGTGAAATTGTATCAAAAGTTACAAGTATATGCAACTGCTTTAGATGTTCGTAGTAAGGACTTATTGTTAGTTTTAAAATGTTTTCCGGATCTTTATCATTTTGGAATATGTGGGCAGCATGAAGAGAGACTTGTAGATTTAAGAGATTTTGATTTTATTAAATCTAAATTAATGTCTAAGCATTCACAATTTAGACTTAACATTCAATACCTATTTTATTTACTGTTTAACAACAACATTCGTTAAGTTAGTGCAGGAATTTTCCACAAACTAAACGTTGTTAATGCACGTTATAAGTATACAGCTGGAGAACTTTTACAAAAATTAGAGCAAGATCAATTAGATGCTAATTTAGAAACTATTTTTTCTCGATTACGTGGTATAGAAGCATATTGGAAAAAACCTCGAAATAATTTGAATTGCATGTCTCGTGAGTACGGCCCAGGAACTTTTTTTGTTACTTTAAAGAAAACATATTGCTAACATTTACAAATTAAACAAGGTGTGAGCGTATTTAGCTAATTTTCTTTATTCAATATCTATTTATTTAAATGTGTAAAAGTGCCTGTCCGTAACCCGAAACTCAGTCTAAAATTCGAACATCTCTAAAGCCGTCCGACCTCACGACTCTGCCTCGACTCTGAGTCGCGCATCGTTACTTTTTAACCCATTAACGAGCAAAACCCCGAATTTTCAACCACTTTTTCAAGGCTTTTTTCCAACTAAAAAAAGGGTTGAAAAAATTTCAGAAAGATCATATCCGATGCATTTTGAGCTGTTCTTTCGAATGGTGGTACCGATTATTTGTTAAAATTCTCCTGCAAAAAATATGGCGTGTTTTTCGCGAAAAAAAGTGAAAAAATTTAGAAACTTTTAACTTTTGAACTTTTTTTATTATGAAAACGCAATGGCAATAATTCAAATCACTGTAAAAAAGTGCAATTGATATGTAAACATCACGGAAAATTTTTTGTCATGACCCTAATGTAACGTCGTGTCCGGCATTAGGGAATTTTTTTTTATTTTATCACGTGATAAGTTACCATGCGCTTTTTCTTTTTTCCCTTTTTAAGTAAGATCACGAATCAATATCGACGCAACGCACCCATGGTAAAACAGGACACTTCATCCCCCTAGATCATATATACATCCCCTAATAGACGGAAATACGAGAGGAATTCCCCGGGTAATTCCCTACAACTTTCTGTGAATCTATATGCAGCGCAAGGAGTTTAAATGTATACGGACTTAAACCATTTTTTTTATCTTTACGACCAGCGGTTTTCCTCTCTTGTATTTATTCTTCATACATATATATTTTCTACTTTCACGTTAGAGGCCCGTAATCTTAAATAAACCAAAACCCAGCGAACAACGGTCTCCGTATAAAGCATAAAAATACACAGATGCCCAGTCGCATATCAGGGCGAAATGATGTACAGGCGACAAACATATGCGAGAGATTACCGAGGGTCACTCAATATCTACGATAAACAGATGTAAGAATCACCCAAGACGGACCCAGCACGTACAAGCCACATGCACGGAAAACGCACAAGGAAATTTTCCATGCTCTTTCATGAGAAAATTGTATTCCCTTCTACCTTCTTGTAAAGGTTTTCAATGAAAAATCGCTTACCTTGTTCGTAATTATTTTCCTCGCAAAACAAATATTGTAACATTTTATATTTAGTTGTGTATTTTTGGTGTATACGTTTTATTTTACATTGAACATTTCTATACTGTGAATGGAATTTAATTTTCAAAATGTCATGAAAGCGATTGAAGACTGTTTCTGAATCCGAAGACGAACAGTTTACTTCTGACAAAGATGAATCAGTGGAAATACCAAATTCAGATAACTCTGGTTGTTCAGATGATTCGGATTCTAATGATGACACTGTTGCAGAACTACCAAATATCACTTATCATAAAGCTAAAAAAAATTATTGAGTAGATCAAGCGAAGTTAGAAAAAAATCAGATTTTCCATTGGGTAGATGGTGAAAAAATATATTCTGATAAGTATGAAAACGAAATGCTTTTGCCTGATCATGTGAAAAGAAAAATTTTCAAAAGTGAAGCAATTCAATTATTTGAAACTTTTCTTTCAACCGAGACAAAAGAGTACATCATTGATGCTTGTCGAGAAAATGGTTTCAACCTAGAAATGGATAATTTGAATACTTTCGTAGGAATTGTCATGTTCACTTCTTTCAACACTCGAAAATTACAAAGAGACTACTGGTCAACAGAACCTTTTTTATCATGTCCAGTAGTTTCTTTGGTAATCTCCCGTAAGAAATTGGAAACTATAAAAAAAATTAGAAATACATGAAAGCGACTGACAATGATTCGAATGATAAAGCGTGGCGTGTTCGTCCAATCATGAAAATATTTAATAAAAATGTTTTAACTTCTGGCATTTGGCAAACTGCATTGTCAATTGATGAGATGATGGCATCATTGAAGAAGTTTATCCGCGGAAAACCAGTACGCTTTGGGCTCAAATTTTGGGGGCTTTGCACAGCTCATGGATACTTACTGAATTTCGACCTACATTGTGGGAAAAATTCACAAGTTGGTGATAAATTAGGTAAGTGCGCATTGGGTTCTCGCGTATTGCTCAATTTACTTGAGCCGTTTTTTGCAAAGACAGCCGGCGGAAAAATTCCGCTATACCATCTTTATTTTGACAATTTTTTTACCAATTTAGATCTCGTTGTACATTTGAATAAACTGACATTGAAATGTACTGGTACTATTAGAGAGAACCGAATTAGAGAAGAAAATATGATCAATAAAAAATCTCAAAAGGGGACATATGCAGTAAAGTATGATGTTAATAGTGGAATAAACTATGTAACTGATATGGACTCAAAATTAGTGTCGGTTGTATCTACAGCTGCTGGAGTGACTCTTTCACTACCTACAAAAAGATATTGTGCTACTGCAAATAGATATACAATACCCGCAAGCATTCCATCTATACAATCGTTTCATGGGTGGACTAGATTTGCATGATGGACACTGTAATAAAGTTATGCCGAGCATACGTTCAAAAAAATGGACATGGGTGGTTTTTATTCGATTGATTCAGACTGCAATCGTGAATTCAGTAGTTATTTTCAATGCATGTGGAGATGGTCCGAAAAAAATTGGAACTAAAGAATTTGTGGTGTTACTAGCTAAAACTTATACATACAAAACGGTCAGATGAAAAAAACAAAACATGAAACAATAAAACTGAATCAACAAAAAAAATGTTCCGCTTGGAGACGAAGAACGTTTTTGTTTTGTCAGTCTTGTAACATATCTCTTTGTCAATCGTATATGAAAAATAAGCACTGAATTACAAAGTATCAGAGAGAGGAGAGGGGATTCACTATAATCAAGCACCCCGGACAGTGAGAGGCGAGAGGACTCACTGTAATCAGGTACCCATTTAATTAATTATTAATTTATAGAATTCATCGATTATGTCAGCATGAATCTGTTATAATATTGCATATTCTTTTATACGTGGCATATTACTTAACATTTCTAATCATTAAGGAAAGAAAAAATTAGATAAAGCACCTTAAATTATCTTTAGACAGGTCAGCAAGTATGTTGATAGTTATTATGTAAGATTAAAGATATTTTATAAAATTTTAAGTAATGGTAAAACTGAAAGGATTTGCATATTATTTAATAGCGATGCCAGGTAGTAAGTTATATATATTTACATATTTTATATTAATAATTTAAAGATTAATTGGGAGAGTGTATGATTCTCGATGAGGCGCATTGTATTCGCAATTATAAAAGTGAAGGAAGTATTGCGGTATGTGAGCTTCCAACTAAAAGTAGATGGGCTCTACCGGGAACTCCTATTCAAAACCAAGAACCTGATTTGTTTACTTTACTCAAATTTCTTAAATGTTCTCCATTAATTGAAATAAAAGTGTGAAACCGATTGGTCAGTAATAAAAACTATGCTGGTAACAAAAGATTTGTCATCATTACCAATAATTTCTCATGTTTCTTGGAACAAAAACTGAATTGATGCATATGGGTTTCGGATACAAAAATGTTCTCGGATAGTTATTATGTGCATTAGTCGCAAATTTATAGGCAAAATTACAAGTCAGTTTAAGGTTCTTGTATAGAAAGAAAAGGTAAAAGTACTAGTGGGAGCAGAAAGTTCAAATACCATCTAGTGTGCAAAATGCGATGTAACCAACGAAAATAAAAAACTCAATGGCTCACTTGTGACGGATAACTCGTCGGAGGAAAGGCCACTGGATTCTCCCGAGATCCGGGGTGCGATTCCTCGCGAGATTCGCACAATGGACTCCACTACTATTCGTTCAACTTACCCTTGGGATTGCCAATTCTCTCTCCTACGGACGCCTGGCAATCCCTTTTTCCGAGCTAAATGAACTCTATCTCACAGAGGAGATTTGCAAATAAACGCTGACAAACTCACGAACTACACCCACGATGCTCCGCTAGGTACTCTCCGCTGATTCAGCCGCAATCAGAAATGATTAAAACAAACACGCGCGGATAATACAACGACAGTATGCGAGGGGGGAGGGAACGTCGCCACGGGTCACGATAACGCAGAACACTCTTTTTTTAAAATATAGAACGCTATTTATTAAATAAAAAATGCGGTCGTCCGGACCTCCTTGCTCTACCGGCCACAGCTTTCCCTCTGCCCGTTCTGTCGTTGGACGCGTCCGATGATCCTCTGGTGATGGTGGCCCGAAAAATGACGCCGAACACTATTCTAGTATCGATCTGCTCCAATTATGAGGCCTTGACCTCCTTTTATTATCTTGATTGGCTTAGATTAGTCACTAGGGGTCAAGGCTACCACTGTCATCTCAGTCGGCGCCAAATTCAAAATCATCAATAGTCCTTTATTGATTGGTTATTGATCGATGCTAGCGCCCCCACATTCCCTGGCCACTGGTGACTATTCAAATCGTCAGCGTGGCTCAAGTAAGGGATCCGGTGGTGCGTGCGCTCTCTTTCCCTCTTCTTTTTCTCTCTCACTCTACTGGCAATCTTCTTGCCGCTGATAGTCTAGGCGCGCTTGCTTAAGCTTTCTCTCTTGCTCGTCTAAGCTTAGCATAGCGCGTTCTCTCTCTCGCTCCTAGCCGCTTCCATATGCAGCATGCCTCGTCCTCTCTCTCTTGCGCCTACGGCATTAGCATGGTACGCTCTCTCTCGCACTCGTATGCCTGGTATAGCGCGCTCTCTCGCGCATATACTCTTGCCATAGTGCGCTCTCTCTCTCTCTCTCTCTCTCTTTTCGTTGACACTGAACTGACACTGGACTGTCTCTGCAGCAATCTCACGGCAGCGATCGATATATTAGCCCCCATTAAAACATTTGTTCCAAAAAAAGGGCAAACTGCCGTGGGTTGATGCAGAGTTAGCTCAGTTATACAGAAAACGTGACGCACCATATCGTCGGTACAAACGTACGGGGGACACGTCACTGTTGGAGGCTTTCATTGTACTCAGAAATCAGACTGACGAACGCACTGAGACTGCAAGGACATCTTATTACCATGACATGGCTGTTCGATACTCTTGCTGGTGATAATGTCTGGAAAGAACTAAGGAGCCTGGGGCTTCTGCCCGGACGTGAGGGAGTTTAGTGGCTTTTCATTAGACGAGCTCAACAAGCATCTTACTGGCGTGTCTATATCTCCTCGGGATGATAGTGCAGAGAGCGAGAAAATAATTTCCCAAGCTGCTGATGAAGGTTTTTGTTTCAAAAACATTAATTTACATGATGTGATTCTCGCCATCTCGCACTTTTCATCACAGGCACGAGGGATAGACGGCATTCCGCAAACTGTTATTGTAACGGCGCTTCCAGTAATTGGAAATCTCATTGTCAAGTTATTTAACTCTTCCTTCTCTAAAGGCGTCTTTCCGACTCTTTGGAAGAAATCACTTGTTATACTGCTTAAAAAGTGTAAAACACCTTCGCCCGCAGATTTTCGTCCAATCGCGCTTTTGTACTTTCTTTCTAAGGTGCTGGAGAGGATAGAGGATACCATACTGCCATTACGTCTGCTCGCCAAATTACGGTCTATGGGGTTCCCCAGGGCTGCTCTCGCGTGGATAAACTCCTACTTTTCTAACAGACAGCAGGCAGTTTTCAACAATTCAAGTGGAGAGCCCTCGTGGCTAGTCACAAATTTAGGAGTCCCACAGGGCTCAGTCCTGGGTCCCCTTCTTTTTTGCCTCTACATTAATGACTTACGTGACGTTTTACAAACTGGGGGCATCCAGCATTTACTTTACGCAGATGATCTGCAAATATATATTCAAGTTCCCCGCAGTGATCTGGAGGAGGGCATAGCGAGGCTACAGCTTGCCGCCAGAGCGCCAGAGCGGTGTCGGAGTGGGCGGCAGATGCCTCTCTCAAACTCAATGCGGGTAAAACTGAGGCAATTTTATTTAGATGCAATAAATTCGTTATAGATTTTCACTCTGAGGAGCACACCCGCATTGACTTGGGGGATGGTATCGGTATTCTTTACTCCAATTCTGTCAGCAGCCTCGGTGTATTACTTGATTCTAAGCTCTCATGGAGACCCCATGTAGATGCTCTAACGAAAAAGTTCAATCGTATGTTTTATAGTCTCCGTTTTTTCCGGAAGTATACCACCGAGGTGTTGCGTAGGAGGCTTGCTGAGGCACTACTGTTCCCTCACCTAGACTACTGTTCGGTAGTATTGCTGGATGCTTCTCAGGAAATACGAAACCGACTGCAAGTACTACAGAACTCATGTGTTCACTGCGTGGTGGGTCTTAGGAGGGACGATCACGTCACTCCTCATCAAAGGGCCCTGGGCTGGCTGCGCACTGATACAAGGAGGCAGTATTTTATGGCGGTACTTATGTACAAAATCATGCGCATGCATCTCCCAGACTATCTACGGTGCCTCTTCTCTAGATATGTACCCAGGGGCCCCAAGAGAGGAGTGGCAAAAGAAGAGATCGCTCCTCCCCTGATGCGCTCTGAGACAGGAAAGCGATCTTTCTAAGTTCAAGGTGCGCAGTTTTGGAATTCATTACGTGCTGAGGTTAGGAACCTTCCTTCCCACACTAGATTTAAGAACGCAGTTAAGGAGTACCTCTTCGAACTCGATTAACATTTCTACATGTTAATTTATTATGTGCCGTCCCATATACACCTTTCTTTTAAAGGTATGAGTGTATTTAAGGGATGAGTGAGAGGAGTGAATGATACATTTGTAGTGCGAATGTGTTTAATCTTAGCTCCTGGCTGATAGATATTAAGACGTTTTTATATTTATTTGCTTTGAACTAACTGTTTTATACAAACTGCACACTGTGATATTACTATTAATTATAAGACTGACTTACTGTGATAATTCTCTAGTATTTAAGACTGTAATAGCGACGCTGATATCACCGACCAATAAGTGTGTCTGTCTGTCTGTCTGTCTGCCTGCCTG
>UELU01099141.1:0-11126 GCA_900490025.1 Megastigmus dorsalis
AGCATGGTATTCATTTTATTTGTATAATCATTTTATGTGTATGCAGCTAAAATATAATAACTATTATTTTATGAAACCTGCTGTGCGACACTGCAGTTGTATTTTATTTAAGTACGTTTGGTTGAAAAATGACGAGGTGCACTTTTATTGAAATATGAATTTTATGAATGAACTTCATTCATAAGAACTTGTAATCCACTTAGTTGCCATTATCATAATTGTTTAATTATAATAAATTTTTTTTGTTATAATTTTTTATTTGTATTTTTGAAGATGAATAACAATTTATTTTATGAATAGTATGTGTTATTTAACATATGAAAATTAGTTAATGACAAATAGCTAAATTACGAGATTTTAATAAATGATATAATTAACTAATAAAATTATTAAATCGATGTACGCTAAGTAACTAATAAATACATTGTTGAATATTAATAAATAATATAATTACGTAAATGATCGTAAGGTATTACAATAATGTTGCTAAAATTTACACATTCATTTTTTTATTATTTAATAAATACAGCACTTAATTATTATTAATTATAATGTTTAGTTGTTAATTTTCGTCCTGCTATATTTTTCTCTATGTCTATATACACTTTGTAATGCTAAATATATATATATATATACCACCACGCGACGTGTATATCTATATATATCGCGACGCTTGATGTATATCTATATACATTGAAGCAAGCACGAGCCTATTCTCCGTTCCTCTTTGTGCGATGCTTCACTGCTCGGCGCTTGGTATTACCACTTCGCGCGGCGCTTTGCTTGTGTATGTACATTGCAGCTTGGCCGGTTGCAGGCCCGTGTGATGCATGCGGCTGCTTATATTTACTGTCTTTACGGCAGGAGACACAGCGGTGGCCGGGAGGTGCTGCTCTCACTTGATGAGCGGCCCGCAAGCAAGTTATCCTTATGTAGTTCTATGTGACTCTCAGCATGTGTGTATCGGTGAGCGCTCGCATATACGCGGAATGCGTTAATGTATGGGTTACCGCGTACTGGCTTATGTTGGGCAGGAGACACAGCGGTGTCCGGGAGGTGCTGCTCTCACTTGATGAGCGACCCGCACACAATTTATTCTTATGCAGTTCTCAATGCATTTGCGTGTGGCTCGTAATGCTGCACTATGCGCTGGGTGAATTCTCCGGCTGTAAATTTTCTGCTGATGCTTCGGATTCCTTATGTTCCTGATTTCTTCTAGCTTGATTTGCTGTAATTGAATTTTACCTGTGTTCTTGCATTCTATATTATTTGTTATCGTTTATAAGAATTTCTTATGATAAATAAATATTTATGTTATTAGCACCAATTTCTTATATACTATATATATATATTGTATCCTATGTATTTAAATAAGTTTTTGTAAAATTTTATGCAAAAATCTAATATTTAGTCTATAACCAAGTAAATTAATAATATAATTTAATAATAAATGTGTAGCTTATATTGTTAGACTCGTTATAATGTATGTATGCATTTGCATATGAATTCTTCTATATTATTGTGCTCTTTTTTTTTTCTTTTTTTTTTTTTTTTGAATAATTAAAGCTTGTTGTGTTTTGAATAAATTTAATAATATTCTTAATATCAAAGATGTAAGCGTCTGTTTCTAATAATGATGTTCATAGAAATTTGATAGATTATATAAATTTCCCCGGAAAATTTCTATCATCTGATCACGGAATTTATCATTACTCGATTTTTTATTTCCACTGGGCAATGGAAATTCATTAACAGTAATCGCATCTGTTTGAGTGTCGACCGATTAAGGAAATAATCCTTATTTGTCGAATTTGCTTTTCTCATGTCCCATGAAGAAATGTTGAAGATGATCCTGTTTTCGTGTTAAGGTACAAGGCGTATATAATTTTTTATACTTTGTTTTGCTCATAGCTATGGTTTCTCTTAGGAGAGTGTTGTTAAGGGCATATTTTATGCAATGTTTCGTTTAAAACGTGTTCTGAATGTTTTGATTCAGTTTCATGTTCGTGTTTTTCGATGCAGTTTATTATGTGATACTTCGTGTTTTTTTTTTCTTTGAGATTGCTTATAAAAACCTTTGATCTTTTGCAATTCTCTATGGACATCTAAAATTATTGTTATCAGCTTATCATTTTTGTTTTGTGACCTATGTGTTTTCTTAGTTGTAAAATTCTATGTTGATATCTACGTTTTATTCACAATAATATTAAATTTCATTTGCAATTTACAAATAATAGTTAAATACTAAATAGCTTATGTCATTTAGTATCGTATTAACCATCTTCTCTTTTTTTTTATATATTCTCTTTTTTTATGTTTTTTTTGTTGCTTTATTATATTTTTTTTTGTATGTTGCACTTATTTTTTTTTGTTGAGTTTATTTTTTGTTAATATTGTTTTTTATTTAATTATCTCTTTTCCTATATATTTTTTTTTGCTTGTTTAGTATCAAACTGTTTATTTGTATTCTTATATATATATTTTTTTATTATATTTTGTGTTAATTTTTTTTGATTGAGATAATTGTAAACAAATATTTTACAAGGGTTATTCTATAATATAAATGTTCATATATATATATTTATATTGAAGACAATGTAATATTTTTGAAATTCATTTTAAGTTTGTAAATGTATTTATTGTTATTATTATATTAATCGATTTTGTTTCAAAATAATTTACTTGTATTGTTCATTACATGGTCTTTAATTCACATTTTCGTTTTTTTGTATACATTTATTCGTAACGCGATTTATGAATGAAGTTTCAAAAGTGCAATTCAGCTATTTGGTTGATTCATAGAAGGTTGAATGAATTCTGCTTATATTTTAATTCGCGGGACACGAAGTGTGTCAGCGCCCGTGGGCCGAAGAAATATGACTGTTGCACATCTTTTAAAAATTTATGAATAACTTAATATGCAGTATCAAGATTTGAATTGTTATAATGTAGTAATGAAAAGGAATTTGTATTTCTGAATTATAGAATTTTACTCATGTGCTCATGGTCACGGTTCCCTTTTTGTGTTTATTTTAATTATTTTAATTGTTATAATTTTTTTTATTTATTTCATTTATATTTTGATAGTGCATCTTACATTGTTAATATCCATATGTTTCCGTTTTTTGTTGGTTTTAAAGGCCCGTAAAAATCCATAAATACTTTGTCAAATGGTTTAGATGTTGTATCCGTGTTTACCATTGGCAGTCTTGTTTTGATGCAAATCAACTTTTTTGTTTGGCATTCTTCACATCTATTTATGTATGCTTGTACGTCTGCATTCATATTTCGCCAATAATAATCTGCTGCTAATTTATCATATGTTTTTGTGATACCCTTATGTCCTCCTATAGAAGACTTATGATATTCCTGTATTATTTTATAGTGTTCTTTAGTTGACGTTACCGGTAAATTATTTTAGCAAAATTTAACCTTTAATTTTTTTCCGGCTAGTATACAGTTCAATTGCTCAATAACACACGCCCATTGTATTTAGCTTAAAACTTCTGTATCTTGTATTATACAAAAAGATGTGATGGAATGCTGCAATACGATCTTTTTTAAACAGCGTAAGCACTTCGTTATATCCGATTGAAGGGCCTTGTCGTCTATGAATCGTTTAACTATTAGTCCAAAATGTCTAAATTTCATAAATTTAGATGTAAATATTTCTCCTATTTGAAAATTTTGTGCCTGCATGTTATCAATATCTATATATCGAGGTTCGATGAGCGCCTCTATTGTTTCTGTTTCGCGATAACCCTCTGCTGGTAAAAAATATACAATATTATCCGGAATTTTGAAAGGATGGCCTCTTATAATTTCTGTAGTTGTGAATATCGGTAAATCTTCAAGCGCTGGCGTGTTGTGTTCGGTATCGCTTGTGCTGCTCTCCGAGGTCGTCAACTCTTCATGCTGATTCGCTACCGCTTACGTCGGCGTTTTTATTTCCGTGGTAGTGTTCTTATGTTTGTCCTTGTCAGGCGACCTTGCTTCTTCTGGTTTCTCATGTGTTATCGATTCCGAGTCCGACGCCCCGGAGTAATCGGTTCTTAATGTTTTATCTGTATGCTTTAAAGGGTGATGACCAGATGATGAAAAATCCCAGTCCATATGGCAGTCGGTGTCTCGTATATCTGATTTTTGCTGTGCGCTTACTATTTTGCGATTTTGAGCATTTATTTTGTCTGCTTCTTGTTGCGTGATCCGCCCTACTTCGGATGTATTTCCTATTATCCATATAGATGTGTAATGTAAATTTAGCAAATATAGATGTATGAAGGGAGATTTTTCTTCATAAACGAAATGACAATATTGTATTCTTCCTTCAGCTATTTCTAAATGTACGCTAAACTGACAAAGATCTTTCTATCGGTCTTACAGTCTAATCAATATTCATGTAATAGACTGTAAGACCGATAGAAAGATCTTTGTCAGTTTATAGTAGAGTACAGTCGACATAAGTAACATTTTTGATGTCTAAATGTACGCATATATTAACTTGATATTTTTGCGAGAATATATATATACAGTCGACATTACCATATTCCTTATCGCGAGATAAGATGTATGTCGCTTCTATAGGATCTCCACATAAATGTAAAGATGGGTGTTCTAATAATATCTTTCGTAGCTCTTCACAAACGCATTGCGCTGCAAAGTTAGTAGAGATCCTGGAGACGACTCCGGGACTCGAAATTTTCATCACGCATTTAAAACAAGGCAGTTCACAGCAGTACATAGCAATAGGGAAATCAACACAAAATTCGGGACAAATCTCAAGTTCAGTGCGTAATAGAAAATTCAGGACTCAATTGTGTAACGGAAGCTTGCGTCGAGTTTGTAACCTCTACTAATAAAAAGTCAGTTTTATAATTTAATGTTTCATTTCTTTTCCATCTACACACACACACACTCTCATTCTCTCACACACTAAACATTCTTAAATAGATTCAGGACTCAATTAACGTTGAGATCGCTGGATTTATTCAAGCACAGTCCAACCTTCGTTCAGGAGCAACAGCTCGCTGGGCGAATAAAGACTAGTTCCGATCTTTGTTCAGAAGCAATAGCTCGCTGGGCGAATAAGGAGCCACGCACACATAATTCGATTTTGTTCAGGGGCAAACAGCTCGCTGGGCAAAACGTATAAAAACACACACGTACACAATCAAACAGTTAAAAACTGAAACACGCAGAATACAGAGTCCCAAGCTATTAGGCGAAAGCCTAGGCTTAAAAACAATTAAACACTTGTGCGTCGCTACCGATGTAACAATGTCTAAATCCACGACTTTTTGGAAATACGGTTCAGCACAACATATACCTGGTGTATAGATTGCATATCTTTCAATTTCATCATTTACTATTGGAACTTCCTCTGTGTGTTTACTTTTTATTATTTCCGGAATGCTTCTCATGGATTTGTCTGAACAGGAGCTATCGTTCGTGGTGTGAGCTATGTTGTAATATTTACGCTCGGATTCGTATCCTGTTCTATTTCTTTTATTTGGTGTTTCCTCGTCCGTTTTTAGTTCCTTTTCGAGCGGTTCATGTCCATCTAGTTTTGTATATTTTGTACCGTTTTCCTTGACATATTTATTTTCGTCCCCAATGTTTGTTGATTCCTCTATATATATATATTGAGACCAGCTCTTCCCTGTGCATCTTTTTCCTCGACGTCCACTACAGACCTAGCTTTTATCAAATCTGCTCCACTTCCTAGCCTATTTTTCAATTGACTGAAGGATGAAACCAATTTTTCTATAATGGGCGATTTTGCGCATGCAGGTGGTGATGAATCTTCATCTTTCGTAACGTCTGTTTCTTTTGGTGCATCTGAGGATCTTGGAGGGCTGTGGCAAAATTGCGGTATGGTACGGGTTAAGCTTTGTCTTCTAGGATGTAATATATACATGTCGTCTGGTTTTTCTGTGGTAGTTCTAGTTGAAGTTTCATTATTTTTTTACGCTTTTCTACTGATGTCTGCATTTGGCGTACTGGTGGCTTGTGGGCCTATTCGTTGACAAAACATATCGAAAGTCGAGTCCAATGATGACGAGGTGTCTTTTAATTTTAGATAATGAGGAATATCTTTTAATTTTTCTACTTCAGTAATTATTTTCTTATATTTTCTGCGTGGTTTACTTAACTTTTTATCTTGTTCTACTATCTCTGGTTCATCGTCTCCATGCGAGCTCTCTGTGTCACTATCCAGACGTGCCTTTTTGTCGATTTTTGTGTCATCTGCGGAGTTTGCTTGACTCTCCAGTTTTTGTTTACGCAGAGTGATATTCGTGGGTATAGGCGTTTGTATTGTAACCTTTTTAGGTTTCCTAGGAGGTCTTTTCCTTTTGCATTTTAAAATGGTGGATTCTAAATATTTTGCATCTTCCTATTCTTGTTTATCCGCCAATATGTGTATTTCTGCCCGAGTGCGCTCGGGGTTTTCTTCTCCTTCTTGCAGTATCGGGTTTCGCGATAATGCATCTGCGTTAGAATTTTTCTCACCTAGCCGGTATACGATGTCGAAGAAAAATCCTTCCAATTTTGATTTCAATCGTGTTCCTCTCAGTTCTGGACGTTTTGTGTCGTGTAGCCATTTTAACGGTTAATGGTCTGTTACTACGGTGAATTTTCTACCGTATAGATATGGTCTGAACTGCTTTTTTGCAAACACGACTGCTAATAATTCGCATTCATAGGTAGAATATCGCAATTCTCCACCTCTTAGTGGTCTAGAGGCATAGGCACATGGTCGATCTTTTCCTAGACATAATCTAAAGCGTCTGTCGTGACTATTAATGGTTCGCTAAAATTCGGGGATTGCAAAACTGGCTCAAAACAAAGCGCGTTAGTGGGAGAGCTGTCTTGCAAAACCTTCTATAAATCTTCTGTAATATCTCGCTAAGCCTAAGAACTGTTTAAGTTTCTTAGGATTTGTTGGTACGGATACTTTTTTAGTGTATCAAGTTTCGTTGGGTCCGGTTTCAATTGACCTTTTCCTACTATATGCCCTAAATAAGTGGCTTCTTTTCGTAGAAAGATGCATTTTTGCGGTTTTTTTTCGTGTTCTTGCAAGGTTTTAGCAAAGATGATTATATCATCTAGATACACGAATAGCTCTATTCCTTGGAGTCCAGCTAGAACTAGATCCATCATGCGCTGAAATGATGCGGGGCCATTTTTAAGTCCCATTGCCGTACGTGAATACTGATAATGACCGTATGGTGTCAAAAACGCTGTTTTATGCGCATCTTCAGGATCCATTAGTATTTGAGGAAATCCTGACTTAGGTCAAACGTTGATATATATTGCGCTTGGCCTAACTGATCTAAAATATCAGTGATAATAGGCAGTGGATATGGATCGCCTATTGTTTTATCATTGAGAGATCTAAAGTCAATGACTAGACGCCACTTTTGCTGTCCACTGTCATCCGTGCCCTTTTTCTTGACAGCGAACAGTGGCGAGCAATAGGGAGATGTAGATGGTGTTATAATCCCTGCGTCTACTTGTTCTTGCACATGTTTTTGTATCATTTCCTTAACAGCTGGTGGATGTCGGAACTGCTTAGTGCGTATGGGTAAGTCATCATTGGTCGGGATCTTATGGCTAACTACTGTACTTATGGCTACCTACTAGCTCTTAGGTGCTCTCCAAGTAAATGAAATAAATTCGCACATTTTTCCACAAGATTCTTGACATGATCTTTTTCCTCGGTACTTAAGCAATCGGTGTCCATAAGTTTATAAACTTCTTCCGCTCTATTAACTGCAACTGTGGCAGATTCCTTTAATATGTTTGCGAAAGCGATGTTCTCATCGTGCAAAGGTCGTTCATCCTCGTATTGAGTGTCCGTTTTTTCTTTTGCAATCTTGCAAGTTTTTAATTCTACTAGAGGGGCTTCTATAGTAATTGGTTTGCTGCTTATATTTATACACATTATAGCAGCTTTCCCAATGATGTTCTTGACAACAGCATTTCCTATTAGAATGTCTGGATTTATGTCGAGTAAAGGTACAAACCCTTCACTTGTATTACGATTTTTTACGCGAGCATAGATCACTCTGCGACATCGAGGCGGAATCACAAAAGATTCCGTTGTTCTAAATTGAATTTTTCTTCCATTGCTAAAATCCAAACATTGATTCGTAAGTCTTATAACCCCCCGCCCCTCCCCCATTTTCCGAAAGAGTCTGCCATCCTAAAAGGCCATCGGTATCGATCGGAAAATCGTCGGGGACGAGATGAAGATCGCATTTCATCCCTTCTATGAGCGTTGAGATCTTGCCTAATGTATGTGCTATGCCTGATGTTATTCCATTAATTCTATAGATCACTTTGTAATCTATTGATATCCGCCCCTGAATCAGCGTAAAAAGTCGCGCCTTGGTTTAAAAAATCCGTACTTTTGATAGACAATATGGGTGGCATTTTACCGCATATAGCTATCCTTATCGTGACATCTTTTATGACTGATTCAATTGTCTTGCATTCCTTACCATCTACTCGTTCGATGGGCTCTACTGTTTCTATACATGCCGAGCCCCTTGGAAGTTTAAATCCACACTTTGCTCGGGGTGTTGAGTTACACTTGTATACCCATGATCTTTTGACGATGATCGTTTAGATGTGTAGCTTCGGCCTTGCTGATGTCGATTATTCCAGCGTTGATGTGGGCCTGCGGTGTGTAATTTGACACTCCCCGGTCGTGACCTGGCCGTCCGCGCTGTCTCTGCGCTTGACCTACATTCGTTTCTGCTGTGTTGGCGTTATTATCCTGGCCTAGAGGTGGCACCATTTGTATGCGCTTATCTTTAATTGCATTTATCAATAGATAGCATTTTCTAAATTCGTGGCCCGGCTTACTGCAGAATTCGCAGTTTCCTTCATACTTCTTTTTCCGGCAATCTTTTTCCAAGTGGCCTTTTCCATGACAACAATTGCAAGTTTCGACCGCTGGAGCTATCCGTATTGCAGCATTTTGAGTATATGGAATATCGTTATGGTCCTGTATTTGGTCTGCATATCGATCTTCCTCATAATCTGTATAAAAATGGTCTTCCTCTATTGCATGTTGTGTATCATAATGTGGTTGAAAACAATTTATAGCCCTTGGCTGGGAATGCTGTATAGGAGGCGGAGGTCTTGCGTATCGAGTAAATTTTGGCCTCAGTGTTTTATACAATGCTGTTGCTTTAGCTATCGCATTAGCTTGATTCTTTGGTTTTTCGTTTTGTACGCGATATTCAGGGGGATCGTTGAGCCCTGCTAAAAAGAATTGTAATGCTTCGCGTTTAGCTGTTGCCGAATGATATTCGAAATCGATTCCATCGGAATCGATCGTGCTTTCGATAGCTAATAAACCTCTATGTAAAAGTTTCTGTGTTCGCAAGCCATAATCTGCTACCTGTTCCCCTGACCTTTGGCAGAGGTTATACATCTGCTCTCGGATCTCTTCTGGTCTGCCGACGTATCCAGATTTATGCGTGAGATCTTGTAGGAGATTTTCAATCGAGCTATTATCTATAGCCCTAACATCGTACGCTTCTTGCGCCTTGCCTTTTAGTTTTCGAGCAATGCAATGTATAATACAAATTTCCTCTACATTTCTGTATCTATTCGAAAAATCCTTACATATCGATACGAACTGAGCTAATCCGTCTGTGCCTCCGCTGTATTCCGGAATGAAATTTGCTGCTTGATGAAATGTCGACGCGTTATTCGCGGGGGCTGCATTATATCCTACGGGCATCCGAGTGGAAAATGAATTTCTGGGTGTATAACTTTATTATTTGGACATTTTGAGCCAGAGTTTTTGTGGTTCCAGCTATCACCAAGACCTCTTCGCATTAAAAATTCAATTTAAAAAAAAATTGCCTTAAAAAATCAAGTTTTTTTTTTAATTGAAAAGTAAGGTGGGAAGGGGTGGTTTTTTCGAAATATTCGGGCAGATTCTGAAAGAGCACACTTGAAAATACCCACCTATAAATTTTGCAAATCTTTTCAAGCACGAATAACAAAGTTGTCCGTGCTTAAAGTTGACGGACAAAAACGGACAAATTGGGTCAATAAGGGTTAGTGTTCTGTGGCTTGTGATACATTATTTTGGCTTTTATTGTTTCAAACTTGTCTCAACTCACCGTACTTCCCACTAGGTCAGATCTCAAAAACGGATCGAGTGACCAATTATCCCTTTGCGCTAATCTCTTATTAAAGGTAGTAAAAATAAGAATTCCAAGAAAAACATCAAAATTCTCGTAACATAAGTCAAATCTATTTGCTGATTACCTTTTCTTCCTTTTTCCTTCCTTTTCTTCCCCGTTTCTTCCCCTTTTACCTTCCGTCTCTCCTAGTCGTCTATTCTCTTTTCTTCTTCTAGTTTCTTTTCTTCCTCTGTTTTCTTTTTCTCCCTATTCTTCACTGCTGCATCTTCAATTCCCATTTCCTCTATTAGCCCACATTAGACTTTTTTCTCTTCATCCCATACAAAAAAAAATCCTCTCCAGAGTATATCTTTCCGTATCTTACTTTTATGGTATGTTTCCCTTGTAATTCTCCTGATCTTATAGGTCCAATCATACTTTTTGCCATTTCTCTAATATTCTACTGCATTTCTCTTTCCTGCTTTGTTAGATCCCCTTCTATATACAGAGACACACAGACCCAACGCACCACTTTTGGAATCAATTTATTCGGAACTGGATAGAAAAATAAAAGTGCAGCAGGTGTCATTCAATGTTATGTTGTAAGCAGAATTCAACGGTGTAGCCACAATTAATGTAAAATTTTTGGTTCAAAAGATAAGAAATTCATCTTACAAAAAACTTTTTTTAGCCAATATTTCTGCCATATTCTTGAAGACGGGATAAATATAAGTCGAAATTTAATATTCATCGTCATTGCCGAAATTACGGGACTAAAATGACCGTACCAGTTGGGTTGGTCGTCGTCACGTTCCCGAGCAGCAAGCGGAGTGCGGCAACTACACTACGGTGTCCGATGATCTCGGAAAAAAGTGTTTTTAACCCATTAACGACCAAGACCCCGAATTTTCAACATCTTTTTCAAGGTTTTTTTCAACTAAAAAAAAAATTTTAAAAAATTTTAAAAAGATCATATCC
>UELU01099145.1:5905-21435 GCA_900490025.1 Megastigmus dorsalis
GAATTAGCTGCGGTGCTGCTAGTGCGGGCCGCTACACCTTAGGCAGTCGTTGGGAGTGACCCCCCTCCTGCCACAGTTGAGGCAGTACTCCAACCGGACAGGGTGGGGGCACTCCACGCGACGATGGCTCCGCTGCCAGCAATTCAAGCACCCATCGGGTCGATGGTCGGGTCCGTCGGGATCGGCGTCAGGTTACCGAACATTACACCCCACCGCTTGACCGGGACCAGCCGGCGTCCTAGCGGGGACAGTACGGTCGGCTCCGCCGAAACGGAGGATCCACCGGAGGACCTGCCCGGTGACTCTCGCCGAAGATGTAGGGGCTCGTAGTCGTCCATCTCCAGGTGCCGGCGAGGGTTGTATTTCCTCAACCTCCTGCTCATCGCCCTCTCGAGCTCCCGATCTCTCACGAGCTCCTCCACCACTTCCGGGGGCCCTTGTATTCTCGTCGTTGTCCTCTCGATGGTCCTGGTGGTGGTGGTGGTGGTGGGGCGGGGAACCGGCCGTGACGGCACGCTTCGGCGAATCGCGGCGAATGCGCGAGGCGCGACGGGTTCCTCGTCCCATTCCATGGGTCCCGACGGGTGGCTCTCCACTGGCAGTGTGCGGAACACCGGTCCTCGGAAGTGAGCTGGAATCTCCGGCTCCACCCAGTGCACCACCTCTCGGTCCTCCGGGGGTAGGCGTGGCCCAGCACCCTGGGAGCGTGCCCCGGTGGGGCCCGATGGAGCGCGGAGTGGCGTCACCGTTGCCGCCGGTTTTGGTGGTGTTCTTGGCCGGGGGTTCAGCAACCGCTCCAGCTCCTCCACCGCCTATCGACTCTCCCTCTCCTGAGGGCTCTCTCCTCTCGTGGTTGGCTCCGGTATGTCGAACACCACCACCGGCACTGCTGGTCCTCGCGGGGTTGATAGCGGTGGCGGACGAAGCACCAGTATGGACGGCTCGTTGGGACGGTCCGGGTTGGTGTACGGCCGTCGGAGCCGTTGGAGAATCGCCCCTCTGCTCTGTGCCGCCTCTAGCTCCCGAAGGTCCTTGGAGGACTCTGGACCCGGGGATGGTGCTACCTCCTCCGCCTGGGGCTCCGTAGCTGGCGCTGATGGTACTGGTTGTGGTGTTGGAGGTTGTGGCGCTGGCTGCTTGTGGCTGCGGCGCTTGGGCTTAGGCTCACTCACCTTCAGTGGGGGCTCGGGCTCCTTTTTCCCCAGCTCGGCCTCGGCGGCGGCCGGTAAAGCACCCCGGCCGTCACACGCGGCGTGCTCTTGGGCCAATCCTTCCTCCACGGAGCGTGGGGTACTCGGCACGACCTCTGGCCAGACCGAGACGAAGGTCTGGGGAACTGAGCTCCCTGAACCCCCTCCTACGGCCTGCTCAGTCTCACTCGACATCTTCCTCTCTACACATCCATACAACCAACAAGAAAAACAAAAAAAAATATTAGACGCTATCTCAAGGGAAACTAGGTGGGCTTAGGAAGGTTGACGGATCGAAGAGGGACGAATTTCCGTAAATCAGCCACGTGCGCTTTCGCGAGTCGGCTACTCGGGCCTGTCCCTAAAATATAAACCGATGGAGACCGGACCTCCGGGATTTCGAAAGGACCCTCCCATTTCGGCGCTAATTTCGCAGAAAACCGCTGCGCGGCGTTGGATAGGAACTGTGTTCTCCACATTACTTTATCGCCGACAAAGAACCTCACGTCCTTCCCTCGCCTATTGTATTGTTTCTCCTGCTTCTCCCTCGCTTCATCAATAAATTGCGCTACCAAGTCCCTCAATGTATCTAGCCGTTTTACCCGATCTACCCATACATCGGGGTCGCTCATCACTATTTTGTGCACTCCCTCGATCTCTTTCCGCAAACTCTTAACTTATCTAGGGTGCCTTCCGTAGTTCAAAAACGCCGGTGACGTCTTCAATGTCGCCTGCGTATCCGTGTTGATGACGTCCTGGAGCTCGTGCAGGTGGGCATCCCAATTTCGAGGGTCTGACTTCACGAAGAGTGCTATCATCGTTTTGAGAGTTCGGTTGCTGCGCTCTACGGGGTTGGCTTGCGGGTGATAAGGAGGCGTTGTAACGAGTTGAACCCCGTTTTCCGCTACTACTCCTTTCAAAACCTTATTATCAAACTCTTTCCCGTTATCTGTCAGCAAGTATTTCGGCGTCTCCCATCGAAACAAGATTAGCTCCTCGAAAACCTTCGCTACTGCCTTACCATCTTGTCCTGGAATACCAGCAAGTACTTGTTCTGGCCCATTGAACAATCCTCTTGCCCATTAACCCATGTGGTCCTGTTTGGCTGACCTTGTACTGCTGGCATTCTGGACACTGCGCGACGAAGGTCTTGACATCATACCAGACACCCTTCCAATAATACTCTCTCGCTACTCGGTCGTACGTCTTCTCCATTCCCAGGTGTTCCGCGGACACTTCGATATGCGCTTCCCTAAGTACTCTCTCTCGCTCATCTACTGGCACTACTAGTCTCCACCCATCCTCTTTGTTTGTAATTGGATCGAGTAATGGGTCGCTACGGTACCTATATAGTATACCATTCTCCACTTGCCAATTTGGAAAACGTTCTGGATGGGCTTTGACTTCCTCCATTATTGCTAAATACTGTTTATCTGTTACCTCCTTGAATGCCGCTATTTATTCCTCTTCATCTTCCTGCATCCGCGATAGTGCGTCCGGGACGTGGTGTAAGGCTCCCTTTCGGTGAATTATCTTAAAATCCCACTGTTGCATTTCCAGGATCCACCTCGCTACTCTGCCCGTCGGCTCTTTCATTGCGAACAGCCACCTGAGGGAGCAATCGCATATCCGCTCGCATCGCAATGCACCGTGAAAGGCTGGGTGAAGTCCGGCCTCGCTAACACGGGTGCTTCGCTGAGTGCTTTCCTCAGGCTTCGGAACGCCTCTTCCTGTTCTTTTTCCCATTTCCACTCCTATCCCTTCCGCAATCATTTCACCAATGGCATTTTCTGCTCTGCATCTTGCTCTATAAATCTCCCGTACCATCCTAACATTTCCAGAAATCTCCGCAATTGCTTGACATTTTTCGGTGGCGGGTATTCTAATACTGGCGCTACTTTGTCTGGATCAGGCTACAGCCCTTCACTATCCAACAAAAATCCTAAGTATTTTACCCTTGAGCAGCAAAAATCGTACTTGTCTCGGTTCACCACCAACCCTGCTTCCGTCAATTTTCGCAATACCATCTCTAACCACCGAACGTGTTCCTCGAACGAATCCGTTGCTATGATGATATCATCCAGATATCCGAATACCACTGGTTCGTATTCTGGACCAAATAGCGCGTCTATCAAGCGTTGGAAAGTCATTGGAGTGTTCGTCAGGCCAAATGGCATTCTTGCGAGCTGCCACAATCCTGATCCCGGAATCGCAAATGCCGTATATTTTCGGCTGGCCTCTTCCAAGAGAACGTGGAAATACGCCATGCGGAGGTCGATGGTCGTCAGGTACTTAGTTTTCCGCAATTTATCCAGAATTTTATCCATGTTCGGAATCGGGTATGCGTCTTTCTTCGTTACTTTGTTTAAATCCCTGAAGTCGATGCAATTCGGTAGGACCCGTCCGATTTCCTAATCATGACCGGTGCACTGCTGTAGTCCGATGCCGAATTCTCGATTATTCCCTGTCGCCACATCTTTTCCACCTCCTCTTGCGCTATCTGCATCATTTTCGGAGACATTCTCCTGGGCCGATGTTTGATGGGTTCCTCGCTCGTGACTTCTATCCGATGTTTTGTTAATCGCGTGATTCCTGGCGTCTCCGATGGCGGTGGCAGTATTCTCTCCACTATCTCCTCTATCGCTCGTCTCTCTGGATCTGTCAGCTCCGAAATTCCCGCACATTCCGCAAAAATAGTTATTTCTTGATTCTCGTTTGATAAGAATCTCCTCCACTCTCCCGACTCTACTCTCCACAATCCTTTTCCCAATTTCGCTTCGATGTCCCAGGTTTTCATGAAGTCCATTCCCAATATTATTTCGTTATCCGAAATAGGTATGGCTTTTGCCTGCAGCTCTCCTAGTTGACCGTCTACGTCTAGCTTGATCTTCAGTATGCTCGCTATCTTCGTATGTACGTATCGCTAGGCAGTAATCTGTCGTGAAATCTGGCTGTGATCTCTGGTCCTACTATGGATACTGCGGCTCCTGGTTCGAACAGAGCTTGGTATCCTCTCCCGCCTAACTCTATACTCAAGAAATTTCGATTTTCTGCGTTTATTCCTGCGACATCCTCTCTCGTTCTCTCTCACTTCTCACTCTCGCCACACTCTCTTTTTTCTTCACTCTGCTCTCTTTGATTTAGTCCTTCAATTGTCGTGCGACGCACGGCACCTCCCCCCCCCTGGACTGGAAGTGGCAGGAAACTGTCACTTTCCTGTCCAACAACTCCCTCCTGTCCATGCGTAAGAGTTACGGTTCGATTCACCGCTGTACTCTTCTGGTCACTCTTATCGCTCACATCATTCTCTTCACTCTCTACTCCCTCTTCCTCAGTACTCTCTAATCTCTCACTCGCTGAACCGTTGTCGGCTGTCCTATTGCGCTCGAGTTTCCTCTTTCGCAATCCCTCATCCCTATCCAAGAAACTTCAGTGCACTCTTGAATGATTTCGGAGGGCGTTTCATCCTGCTGCTCTGGTACTGGTTTCCGATACCTTTCGGCTGCTTTGGGCACTCCGTCTCTCGTTAGTCCTACCATCCTCACTGCCTCTACTCCGATTGGGACACCGGGAAGCTTGGTGTTCTATTCCTCTAGAAGCGTAACATACGCTATCTGGGCATTCGGCTGCACGATGTCCCAGTTTATGACAGGTGAAACACTCCCTTCCCGTTTGTCCTTGGTTGCTCCCCCGGTTCAGCCTCATTTCCTTGGTGTGTGTGTGTGTTTCCTCCCCCCTCTCTTTTCTTCTTCATCGCTACTACTCTCCTCACTACTACTCTCTTCGCTATACGTCTCTTCACCATAACTCTGTTTCCTCTGTTTCCTCTGTTTCTTCTTATTTCGCTTCCTATTCACTTCTCTACTCAACTGCCACTCGCTATCTGTACTACTGCTATCACTCTCGCTATTTTCTGGCTCCGATCTCCTGCTTTTTCGGTGACTTTTCTTTCTCTGTCCTTTGTTCCTTTTAGTAACTCCTCTGGACTCCTCGCGTGCTTTTGGTGTGCTCTCGTGTTGCTCTCCTCTCTTTTTCCTGACTTCGCCCTCCTCTCCTCTCGCTAACTCCTCCCCACTAGTCGCTACTCTCCGCTGATCTAACAATTGATGCCTTTGCTCCTCTTCCCTTCCACCTCTTCTGACGATTACTTCAGGAGACAACGGCGTCGGCCTCCTAATAGGTTCCCTTGAGGTCCTGAGAGTTGCTCGAGCTGCCCTAGCCTCCGGCGCGCATTCATCCACCTTTCCTGGGGAGGCACCAGTAGTTCAATCTCGTCAGATTCCGATTCTTCCTCCGATGATGTAGGGACTTCGGGGAATCCTACATTAGTTAGTGTGATCTTTCCATCTCCTTCGTCCCTTGGTGCCGCCACCGGCGGAATGGCGCTCGTTGCTCTCCCGCTTCCTCGCGTGTCGCTACTTCTCCTCTGCCTCGCCGATTCCTGATCCAGGTTCCTCACAGGTGACACTGCGCGTGGGTTATCCTGTGACGTGGTGCTTTGGGCCGTCGGCTGTCGATCCACCTGCCTTTGCGACGAGGTTCTCCGTGGAGGGTCAGCGTGCCATTGCGTGCTAACCCCTCCATCTCATGTCTCTTCCGGCGTCATGAACGGTGTTCGGCCCCTTCCCGTCGCGTACTGCCACTCCGCCGCTAATGCCTCCTGTAGACCTCTTGATAACAGGATCATCCTCTAGCTCTCTCTCGTTAACACCATTTCCTGGCCCATTCGCGGTAGCCCATCCAGGTGTTGTAATGCCGTCTCTGCGATCGGAGCCGTCCTCGTAGTTCGTGGTTGGCTCCTCTTTCCGCTCAATAACGACGTCACACTGGTTTCTGTATGGCTACTTGTGCTCGAAACTGTTGGAAATGGTGAGCTGGTCGTGGTGGTGGTGGTTCAGGCGTTGCACACCGGTGCCTCACACTCGCTACTCTCTGGTTCCGTCGGATTTTCCATGATCCGTTCTGGAATTACCGTGCGTGGACTCCCCCTTTTCTTCCGTGGTGCCACCTCCGGCCTTTGCTCGAACGAAGATTCCATCAGCAACGCGGCAGTCGTCGTTGGTGGCACTTCCCCTCTCTCGTCTAATTCTGGATACCACGCAACTTGTAAGTGACGATGTAGCGACCTAATCTCCGCTCGAAATAGTCTGTCCTGCAATATTTCTGTTTGTCCACTGGTGTTCAATCCTTGTTTATCTAATTCTTCAATTAATGTTTGCGTGTCCAACCGCTATATCTGTCTGTATAGTACTCTGGTCTGTCTGTCTCCTTCCATTAGTCTCTCACACGCAAAAAAAATCAATTTTCACAAATAAACTCTTAACTTCTTTTTCCTTTTAAAAATTTCCACCTCCAACCAAGTAGTAATTAACTCTATCTCTCTCTCTCTAATACAACTGATATGGAATTTTCTATCTCTACTCGCTCTCTTTCTCTCTCATACGCGTAAAAAACCTACTTCTATTTCCCTCTCTCTCTCTCTCGCGCACATCGTAGAGGATATTATATTCCTCTCTCTCTCACTCTCTCTCGCGCAAATCTTAGAGGATATCCCATTCCTCTCTCTCTCTCGCCCACGAAATACGCCCCAGCCGAAAACCGAACCCACGCCAAGCCGCTATACCGAACAAGCCGCCATTTTCCACGACACCAACTACCCCACGCGACACTACTTTCCTGACTTCTCTCTCTCTCTCTCGCGGATTTTCGCCCCCCCCCCCCTGTTGTCTCTGGTCAGCTCTTTCTATCCGTTTTAGCTCCAACCGGCTTTCCAACTCTCTCTCTCTCTCTCTCTCTCTCTAATCACTCACCCGCGATGTCTAATGGACCCTTACCCCAGCCGCGTGGCCCGGCTTCACGGAGACGAGAAGCGCACTCAAAACCGCAAATATGGCTTGCCACTCACCCTTCTTTTCGGCCTACTGCAGCGCCCACAATCGAAGCCTCCTTCTCACCCTCCTTCGCTTTTCGCGCGCGAGCGAAAACCGATGCTTCGGAATGGGATTCTCTGGCGGCTCTCCTCTCGCTTCCTTCCTCTCTTTCTCTGCACGAAGCCTCGTGGGTACGGAAATCTCGGGGTTTGCAAAAAACGTGTCTGATTGTGAACACGGGTGAACAGCGAGTGATGCGGGCGGAAGTCTTCTCCGCATCCTCGGCGTCTTCTTCTTCTTCGCCAGTCCGATCAGCTAATCCGCGACTCCAGTCGCGAACCTAGCCATCTCTTGCCTTCCCTACTCGAATCGCGTTCCGTCATCTGCCTGCCCTCTGCATCTTCTCAACTCTTTCGCGCGCGCTTATTTGATTTCTGCTTCGAGTGGTTACTTCTCTTCTTTGATTCTCTCCCTTTTTCTCTCTCTCGCACTCTCTTCATCCGCCCGCGTCTCTATCTCTCTCGCGCTACCGCCGCCGTGTCTCGCCCTTTATGCCTATCTCTCTCTCCATCTTGCTACACTCTGTTCTCCCACTCTCCGCGCTCTCTATCTCTCTCGCTCTAATACCTACTCTCTTTCTCGCACGGTAGTATGAGCTCTCTCTCACTCAGCCGCATGCTCTCTCTCTCGCTCTCGCTAGCTAACATGGCCGCCGCCACTCATCGCGAGCGGACACGTGTTGCCGTGTCTTCACCGCCTGCTCATGTCTTTGGCCTCGTGGTCGTTCGTCCTCGGCCTCGTCGTCGTTTGACCTCGGTATCGGTGTTCTTTGGGCCTGTCGTCGTGATCCTTAGGCTCTGGAGTGTCCGTGGGCTCTCGCCGGTGTCGTGCACGAGAGTGCTGCCGTCGTTGCCTCTCGTCGTTATCGTCATCGTCGTCGTCTCTTCACGTGGTTCTCGTCGTCGTCGGTAGGCCGGATTGTCTTCAAGAAAAGGCCTCGGAAGTATCAGCAACGGAACCTCCCGTTGATTGTCGTCATCGGGGGCCGCGGGCGGCCAGGAAAGCCCTGGGAAGCCAATTCGTGTTTCTCTCTTTCTCGCTCTGGTGCAGGCCCGGTCTGTCACTACGGTGTCTTCTCTCCCTCTCGCTCTCGTGCTCGCTCCCTCGGAACATATGGTCTCTCTGGATCAGGCAGGATACCTCGGTTCCTGCCGAAAATCCAGAGAGGTGGTAATGATAAGTGTGTCAGGAATCCGTCGAGTGATGGCAGATCAGCGCGTGAAGCAATCAGCTGCGCTTAGTAGTTGAGCTGAACACCTGACGCGCGAAAAATATGTTATGTAGGTGTGTGTAGACGACCTTTGAAGAATGCGATCTCTGTGCTTTTGCATATAGCCAAAGTTAAAGAGATGTTTCGACAGAGGTCGGTATGTGAGAATGATATGTAGAAATGAATATACGTTTCCGGACGTAACACTGCTGTTAGAGGTTAGAGAAGCGTTTCAAAATGGCTGACGAGAGAACCTGAATCACAGAGGAAAAAGAAAACAGTGATGAGGAAGGCTTAGGTCTGGAAATAAGGAAAAAGAAAAGAGTTAGGCCTAGAAAGGAAAAAGGGGAACAAGCGAAGCATTATTAATGAAGAATTTTTTGGCATCATATAGTGCGGGATTTGAAGTGAGTTTTGGGAAAGGAAAAGTAATACATTCGTCGATTAAAAGTAAGGAGGGAAGCATAGAAGTTGAGAAGAATTCGCGGGAGGAGCCAGTGGAGGCAACGGATGGTAAAACAGAGTCAAAAAGAATGGAGGCAATGGAAGAGGGCGTTACAAGTAGCCAGGAGCAAGTGGACTCAACCATTGAAAAGGGAAGATTAACGCTTCAAGTTGCACAGTAGGCAGAGGAAAGGGAAATTTAAGTTTATAATAGAGAGGTTAGAACAAAAAATAGTAAGTTGGGAGATAGAGAAGTAATCAATTGCAAAAGAAATAAAGAACCTAATGGAGTAAATAAAAATGGAAAGAGAAATAAACACGAAGGAGAATGATAACCTCAAAAAAGAAATAAGTGAAGTGAAAAATAGTTTAATTGTTTAAATGTGAAAAAGACTTAAGATTAGATAAATTAGCCGGCGCGGAAGGTATTGAATACACTGATGATAATATCAGAAAGGAAAACGCACGTAGAGAAGAAGAAGAAACAACAGATAGAAATGGAAACGAAAGAAATACTGTAAAAAACATGATGAGCGAGCAGAGGTTATTTGAGTAAAATCCCAGAAGCATTAAGTATACAGATGATAGAATGGAATCTAAAGGAAAGAAAAATATATTTTTGAAGGGAACAAGAACGATAGGGAAAGGACTAAAAGAGAAAATAACAAAATTAATGTTGAAATGGTTAAACATACCAATATATATATAAAAGATAAGAGCAATAGGAGGGGGATTAATCTTAGAACTAGAGTCCATGGAATACGTAATAGTAATAATGAAAAGAAGAACACTATTGAAGAGAACAAAAATATGGATTGAAGACGATTATATGGAGCGAGAAAAAGAAGTAAATGGATGGTTAGAAGCAATAGCAGAAGAAGAAAGAGGAAACGGCCTAGAATGTCAAATGGGATACATGAAAATAAGAGTGGGGGATGTGTGGTATGAGTGAATGGAAACTGAAGGTATGGTAAGAGAACAGACATTTCCAGAAAGAAGAGGAAACACGGACTATGACAGGGGTAACTAGGTGCATCACATGGAATATTGCAGGAGTTAAGAAAGGTAAAGATACTGGTGGTATGGATGTTCTTAGAAAATTTTGATATTATAATTTTTTAGGAAACATGGTTAGAAAAATATAAAGAAAATGAGACTATAAATGCACTAAATAAGAACTTTAAGTGGTATAATAAAGTAGCAATAAAAAAAATTATTACAATAGATAGAATAGAAGAATGGGGTTTCGCGCTTGTAATAAAAGGGCTCACGAGAGGGAAAAAGGAGAAACGGAGTATAATAACTGTGTATAATAATAGAAGAGACATTAAGGTGGTTTTAAGGGAAATGAAAAGCTTAATAGAAAATAGTATTATTGAAGATGAACAAGTGGTAATAGGGGAGAAACAGTTAGGATCAGATGGTGAAACAGATAAGAGTAGGAATTCAATGGATAAAATGATAAACAACGAAGGCAGAAAACTTTTAGATTTTTGTGAAGAAGTGGGATGTAATATAAAAAATGGCTTAACGAGAGGAAATTGAACAGGGAACTTAACGTATGTTAACAGGGAGGACATTCGAGAGGGAAAAGAAATGGAAAAGGGTACAAGAAAGTAAAGGAATTGCAGAATTTTGGAAGGCAAGTGTGGCGTATTTAGAAAAGGGTCAAAGTGGAAAATTTGCAAAAAAGATTATATTTATTACGCCTGCTGAGCTGGGAAAATCAAGTGCAAATTTTCCCGCTTCAACCAGAGATAGGTAGGAGTGTGGAGTACATCGGTACTGCACACAGTAAATACAACGTGTTCGGTTGCGGGAAAATAGGCGGGGAAAAATATCTAAAAGCAGTGTACTCGGGAAAACGGCTAGAGACGAAATATTATTTTGAAATAATATTTCGAACACGGGAAATTCCGAACAGCGTTAATATCGAGAAGGCACACGTCGCGCAAGGTATTCAAAGTCAGCGTGACTTTATTTACATCGGCTGGGAGGACTGTAAAAGCCCCGGCACGTGTAAATGCGAGAGAGAGCGCGAGCCCGATAGCATAGCAGACAAGTGTGCCAGCAGCTAAGGCCGAGAGAGAGCCGAGAGGAGCGCGTTCAGGTAGAAATCCAGCGATGTCTCCTAAGCGTAACAGACGAAAATATTGATTTAATTGATTTAAATGACTGAAGACTATGCACAGTGGTATGTGCTGCGCACAGCACGGCTAGTAGTGTGCTAGCGCCGGGCGTTTATTTAATTGATTGATTAAAAATTTTAACAATTATTATAAATAATATAACGGTAAGGTGTTGTACTCGTCCAAGTGAGTGTATCGGTTGTAGCAGAGGGTGGATTATTGTTAAATAATAATCCACCTCTTATCAATAGAATATCGGTGGAAACTGTCGACAAAACACTGATTTTTCAGAAAAGTTTTTATTTTAAATTTTTTAGAAAGAACGAGTAAAGCACATCACGATGTTGTGATATTTATTATTTATTTGTCATTTGTAGCGATTTTATTTTGTGGCATTTTCAGGAAATCGCGCGACGAAATAATATTAAAATTAGCGGAAAAGTGCTTTCGGGAGGGGATAGAGTAAAATCGGAATTGAGAATTTATTTTTCCTATTCTTTTTCTCTTTTATGAAATAATTAAATATTTTAATTATTACGAACATTAAGGGGGTCCACCAGTGTGACCGCTCGAAAAAAAGGTGATTTATGGGAATTAATTAAAAAAAAAACTAATGGAGCAAATCTTTTAAAATTTGAAGAACGTTTTTATTTGACATTAAAAAAGATAAAGTAATTTTTTAAAATAAAAATCATGAATTTTGCGGGACCAATTGCTTATCACCCGGACCTCCAAAAAAAAAGTACCCCCACGGCTGCAGTGATTTCACCATTCCAAGTGCTTGAAAAAAATAAAAAAATATTCCGTTAAAGTAGAAGATATTTTACCTACCATGACCTAAAATTTCGAAAAAATATTGAAATCGAACTAAATGGTAAAGTTTTGAAAAAAAGATCGAATTTTTTCATAAAAAAATGGCGGTTTTATTTATGGCAAATTAGCATTTTTCAAGTAATCAAAAAAATCCTACGTCATGGTATGACAAATCATATGCCGAACAAATTTCAAAAAGATTCAAGTCGACAAAATGATTTTTGTTCGAGTTAGAGCTGCAGCAAATTTAAAAAATTTTGTTTCGAGAAAAACGCGTTTAAAGTTTTAACTACTGATTTCATAGCTGGAAATGGATATTTTTCATACCTTTAGCTAATCTGCATACAGTTCTCCTTCCTCTTCCTCAAAAAGTACTTGCCGGGATGCTGCAGCTTTCCTGCGTGCTGTGCGTCCCTCTTTTGATGCCGCCTGGTGCCGTTGCTCTGCTGCACGTAGCCTGCTGCTGTCTCGTTGTTCGGCATAAGCCCTTGCTGCGGGTCCAATTATAATCCCCATGGTACTCAAAATTTTTAATACTGACACAAATCCATCATTAAATATCCCATCAGCAAGGTAATTAGACATCTGGATTGTTTTGAAGCCGCTGTGAAGGTGCTTCGGAGCAAAGTGCCAAAGCGAGCCGCTATAACTTTCGTTATTGTTTTGCGTGTTATTGCCTTTGCACCTATCAAGTAACTCACGCCTACTTAAGTCTGTGTATATTGGATTTAATGCCTCTTTGACTGCTTTATCTAGCGGAAGTTAATAATGTTTAAATTGGCTCATACTCAATCCAGCCGCTTGCGCCCGGCGATAAGCGCACCTGCTCTGTGTGCCTTCTGGGCAGTTATCGTGCTGCGGTTCTTTATCAGATGAACACAAGTGATGAAATTTTGCCCAAATTTCTTTGTACATTTCATCGATATTATTCTGGTGTCTCGTAGTAGCCACGCCATAGTATTTTTGAAGCTTATTAATAAGTTTATCTTCTCTGTTAACTTAGCCGTAGTCTTACTTCTTCCTCCTAAGCCTTTCACTTGTTTTTGAGGCTTCGGCATCGTGATCCCATTCCTTTTTTTACGAGCAAATAACATTCTAGATTCTCTTCTGGAATATCGTATGGATTCAAATTTAGTAGTCCTTTATAAGTAGCACTATCACCATCACCAATTTAGCGCGTATATTTAACATCGTACTTATTGATTGAGCGTTCAAACATTTCTTTAACACTGACAACTTCCATTTTCGAAGCCGATCCTACATGATTTGCATCACATTCATCTTCATGCAGGGAGAGCCACTCTTCGTACCCTTCAGGATCACTATCTTTTTTATTTTTCCATACTTCACAACTTTGACAATAAGTGGATTTTACAACTGAATCTATAATTTTTTGACAACACTTTCCTGCAAGAGTTGTAACACCAAAACGATAAGTATGACCACGTTTTTTCCAAGTACCGTCTCCGGAAACTGTCAAGTTTATATTAGAATTTTCTTTTGCTTCTGTAATAATTTTCTTTTCGTTTACTGCTCTTTTCACACTCCATTCATAAATTGATTCTGCTGCTTTCCACACGTTGTCGAAGCATCCACTATAAGTTGCATTATTAAAACTTTTGACAATGTTCATCAAGCCGCAAAAAAGTTTTAGACCGCTTATGCCGACACCCAGGAGTCGCATCACAAAGGCTATACGCCGATTTATTTCGTACGAGTATTCCAATCATAGACGAAGAATTTATGTACAAAAGAACACATTCACAAATTACAGCAATCAAATCCTAGGCCCCGTTGACTCGCTTCATTAAATTTAATTTCTTTTTTACATATTTTACACATCACTAAATTACTAATTGCTGTAAAAACAGATACAAACTGAAGAATGCAGTAGCCATGTGTTTTATCCACAATGATTTCCTCATCCTGCGAACTTATTAATTTTTCGGCAAACGTACTGGTACTCGCGGTGGACTGCTCGTATGTGTAACGATTTCCCGTAAATTTCCGTTTCTTCTGAGCAGATCTACGCACAGGGTTATCATGACTACCTTTTTTGTTTTCGTACGGAGATTTTTTGCTCATATTTACTGAGATACTCTACGCGATGTCTACTGTCGAACTGTTACTGCGAAACTAAACAAGACGTTCGGATATACTTGCCTCTAGCAGCTGTAAACACGTTTGAACAGGTATAATAGTCGAAAATTTAATAAATAAAATGGTCACTGCATCCACTTTGTATATAGTAGTATACAGGATGGATTAATTTCGTATAACAAGACATATACCATTCGATAGATCTTAAAGTATCGGTGGCAAAAGGTTGAATGGAGCAGCGCGAAGAGGTGGGGAGTGGCGCTCGTCGCTCGCGATAGCTGAGCTAGCTTACACCAAAATTTAATTGTTGCTTCCTTTTTGAAAAATGCTGGATAGCTTATTTATATCATAAATCTTATTCACTCATCTCAATAGTCGATAGTTAAGACTGGAACTGTTAAGAAAAATTAAAGATTAGATTAACTAAAATACTAATAAACATTTCGTTTACTGCTCGAATTACTCGAACTTAGTTATCGAACCCAACCCAATTTAAGATACAAAATGTAACCAATGCAAAACCTTAGGTTAATAATAGCCCTTCGTTCATCAAGTACGATAAAACAATGTAGGTGTAAAGCTATTCGGTATGCACACCTGCTATTCGGCCTTACAAAATTTCAGAGTTCACCAAGAATTTTGCACTGCGGTATTTCATTTCTGACAGAACATTGTCTGAACTTTAAAGCTAAATCGTATAAGATCATAGGTTCGAAACAGAATCTTATTCCTAGAGGAAGTTAATTAACACACTTAGCTAAAGTAAGATAAGAATTATTATTACTTGGAAGAAACTAAGTCTCAAAATCAAGTAGAATGAAAATTTCTATACCTTATTGGATGTTTTTTAAAACACTTTATCTTAAAGAAGTCATTGATATAGCTTCGAAACCTTAGCATAACAACAATCAAATATGATTATTCATAATAATTTAATTTGATCAATTAATTAATTATCGAATGTTTTGGAGAATACACCAAAACCAGAACAGTCAAATGAAATCCACTTACAAGAATTGATTTAAATTTTTAAGTGGAATTTGTAAGTGGAAAATACTTTATTTCTAAAAACGGAGCTGTTTAATTTGGGATCGCGAATAAAAGTAATAGCAAATAAGAATAATTATTTATTTATTTATTTGTTTATTTATTTATTTATTTATTTATTTTTTAAGCAAGACATGCTTTTTACATTATAGCTTACAATTATTATCCGACATTTGGCTGTACAACTGTGAATTTTCAATTTTTTTTAAAATACTTTCTTTCCAGTAAGACATTAACTGAACTTGAGTGTGTGAACAAAATAATGTGTAAATGTTATTGTTGGCAGCAATTTAATTTAAAAATTTAGTTGCTGCTCGCCTGCTAAGCTGAAAATGTAAGTATCTAATATCATTACATTTACATACAATTTCTGAAAATACTTTATTCAAAAAGTGCATTGGCTAAACTTGTAATCCTGAGGATAAGCCCTGTGGAATAAGATTATTTAATTTAAAGGTTTAATTTGTAGGATAGTTATATCTTTTCCATAAAATTTAAAAGTGACTTATTTCAGTAACTAAGAGGGGCGTGCAGCTCATATTGCAGCAAGAGAGCCACGTGCAGCTGAGAATTTCTATACCTTTTTGAATGTTGTCGAAAATATTTTAATATCGAAACGGGATTAATGGTAAATTTCGATACTAGTACGATAAAGTGATCTAACTTG
>UELU01099148.1:0-27197 GCA_900490025.1 Megastigmus dorsalis
TTCAACATCTGCTCGACCTTGATTCTTAGCCCTGCCGCGGACCGCACCTGCGATTCGTTATGCGTTTAACTTGGCGACTTACACTACGCGCTTGGGTCAGAACTATAAATTTTCTGTATGTTAATTTATTATGTTCTGTCCCATATACTTATTTTTTAGAAAGTGTGAGTGTATTTATTGGCGTGAGTGAGTGTGTGGTAGGATGAGTGCATGTGTGATTGTGTTGTAAAGTCTCTTATATTCTTTTTATTTTAACCAAGACTGATAGATATCGATCGTTTCTTTATATTAAATTTGTTTATTTGTATTTTAATTAAGACGCTCTGTGATATTACTTTTAAGTTGTAATTTTTGACGACTGAAACAATGTAAGACTGACTCAGCTGTGATATCATAGAAAGACTGAAAATGTATAAATGCGAAAAACCATAAATAATGAAATGTATAATCCAAAAGAAAAATCAATATGTATTTGACATGTACATTTTGTAAACTATTTACAAATAAACTTATATCTATCTATCTATCTATCTCTCTCTCTCTCTCTCTCTCTCTCTCTCTCTCCTCGGGCCTTTGCTCTTCAGTCTCTATATCAATGACCTTAAAGACCTCTTTGATCGTGGGGCGGTCAAGCCCCACTATATGCTGATGACCTCCAGATTTATCTGCAAATCCCTGCAGATAAACTTCTGGAAGGCATAGCTCGCCTGTATGATGCGGCACGGTTGGTGTTCGGGTGGGCCGAGCGCTTGTCCCTCCGTCTCAACTCTGGCAAGACTAAAGCAATTTTGTTTGGTTCTCGTAAATATGTTGATGATTTGGTTACAATGGGTTTGCCAGACATTGGTATTGGGGGAGAAGTGCTCGTATCTTTCTCCAGCACGGTCGTGAGTCTCGTTGTTACATTAGATAGTAAATTAACGTGGAAACTGCAGGTCGATTGTGTAACGAAAAAAGTCAATAAAGCCCTTTACAGCCTGCAGTTTATAAGGTCATGCACCACCGAGGCCTTACGCAGAAGGTTGGTTGAAGCTCTAGTTTTACCCCATCTTGATTATTGCGCCGTGGTGTATCTTGACGCGTCCGACAAGCAAAGAATTACGCTTCAGAGACTGAATAACACATGTGTGCGATTTATATATAGTGTTAGGTGGGATGAGCACATCACCTCCTATAGAAAGCAGTTGGGCTGGTTGCGCGTTGACAGTCGAAGAATGTATTTTGACGCTATCTTTATGTATAAAATCCTTCGACTCAATGAACCAAGTTATTTAGCGGCTTTTTTCATAAACACCAGTCCAAATGCACTAGCAGTGGTGATGCACAAGAACTTTCGGTGCCAAGAGTGCGCACGGGAACTGGTATGAGATCTTTCCAGGTTCAACGTGCGCGCTATTGGATCTCTCTCCCGCCAAATCTACGCAACTTTTCATCAATGCACGGATTTAAGACGGCGATCCTTAAACACCTCCTCGAGCTCAATTCCTTGTCTTCCAGAGACGAAGCCTGTGATCTTAGTGCATCAAATATAAAATAGACTTAACCCACACAGGGGACAAACGGATGGGTTTTCTTTATGTTAATTTATTCTGTTTTGTCCCCTATACATCGTTTTTAATTGTGTGAGTGTATTTATTGGCGTGAGTGAGTGTGTGTGTGTGAAATGAGTGAATGTTTTAATTTTAGAATACAATTGACCGATAGATATATACCGCTTAATTTACCTTGTTTGTTTGTATTTTAAGATAAGACGCTCTGTGACGTTACTTGTTAAATATTTTGAAGACTGATTTTGTATTAACTGATTTTTGTATTACAAGTGCAATATCTTATATAGAATAATGAAAACAAAGACTGTCTTTTATGTTCTGTAAAAAAATTTATTATTACCACTTTATTTTGTATTTGTATGCAAATAAATACATATCTCTCTCTCTCTCTCTCTCTCTCTCTCTTTCTCTCTCATTTGCGCAGGACTCGAGCTTCACGCTGAAGCACAACTCATTCTCGCGAGCCAAAGGCGCCATACATAGGCGTAATACTTGCGCTATCCATGTATGCACAATAATACTTGTCGAGAGTACACGAGCGACTCACCAATCCTCACAAATTATTCAAAATATACTTATCTAAAAAATTGTTTCAATTCAAGATAAAATTACCAAGCTATGTAGAGACATTCGTAATATTTTCTGGTATTGTTGATATCCTTATGAGCTGTAAAAATTATATTTTAAGCTGTTCTTCTGTTGAAGGATTATAAATTTAAGGCTATGTTTCATCAAACCCATCAGATCCAAGCTTATGAATACAAACTAAAGGCGTTACGTACTGTTGAAACAGATAGTTCCCCCCAAAAAATGATGACCGGATGTTGTGAATCCAAGATAGACGTCATGCGATTGGCTGATATTGTGCGCATCGGTCTAATCTGCATCACATTCAAAATTTTCCCCATATTCTTAATAAAATCTATCTGAAAGTTCTAAATGTTAAACAAAATAATGTGAATTCTAGAATATAAATAATCTATCATATCTCTTTAATAAAAATACTTAATAAATATGCATTTGTATTTTTAATTTGTAAAAACGTAAATTTATCCTCGGTTTCGTGACTGTCAAAATGCTTCACATGTGTCATACATGTACGAGTAGATTGTAGGTTAGTAGTTACATGGATCTAAGAACAGGTTCTGCCATTCTGCAGGTCTAGCTGAATCAAGTTTCATATCTGGACGAAGCTTCAGTTGGAAAATATAATTTTTTTGTGAAAAAGTATTGTTTTAAATTAAAAAATTTTTAAATTGAAGCTTTGTCTAGACATCAAACTTGATACAGGAGCCTTCAAGGGTTCTTGCATGATGACTGTGTACTTTGAATAACGTGCAAATAGTAAATTTTTGAAGCTTATAATTTTTTGAAATATCCATCAAACAACAATAATTTTGCAAATTGTTATAATAGTAATTAATGGTAATCTAGGTTAAGGTGCGTAACGCACGCTGTTCAAATTCTAGTAAGGTTAAAATACTAATAGCTTGGAGAAGAACACATAATCTATCTAGGCCTATGAGACATGAAGGCAAGAGGAAGTTTCTCTCTCTCTCTCTCTCAGGATCACTATGTTTCAGCAGTAATTTCCTTGACAATTATACGTGAATTAGAAATTCAACTCATCTTTCTTTATGCATATGGACATTTATGTTAAACGCTGGAGCTGCAAAATGAAGATTAGCAAGGAAACATTAAAAAATGAAACTTATACATGAAAATAATCGGGGGCCAAAATTTTAAAGCATGAAATAGAGTGCATACGGAAATGCGGAATGGTCCGTTAGTGCAAGAGAGCGAGAGAGAGAAACTTCTTCTTGCATTCATGCCTCATGGGCTTAGATAGATTATATGTGCTCTTTTCCAAGCCATCTGTGTATATTTTACATGAAATATCATACTATGAACATTCCCAACTTATAAATGAAAAGTGCAGTTTCCATTAAATATTGAGTTATATCGATGTTAAAGACATTGTAATACACCAAGAGAATTTATTTCAATCAATGATATGCTCAAAATTTTGAAATAATAGATTTTTCATATGTTTCGGTATATTTAATAAGTATAAACCATAAAGTAGTTGTTGAATGTGAGTGATACATTTACCAGAAAAAATATATTATAATCAGTATTAATAATCAGTATTAATCAGTAGATAATCAGGTCGTAAGACGAACAGTGATAAATTCGAGATTTTGAAATAAATGTTTTTGTTTTAAATTTACATTGAATGTGATTATAATCTTATACTATATCTTATAGTGTATTAAAGTGAAACCACTTTTTCCGTTCTGCGGCTCTCTTTTTACATGTAACTAATTTTTTATTAAATAATATGACAAATTTTACCGGTTTTTTACACTTATACCTTTTGGGTAACTCCTTCTCGCAGACGATGTCCCGTCGACCTGGGAGTCACCTTGACACTAGGACATCGTCTACACGGTGAACCCGGGATTTTTTATGCATCTGTTATATAATAGATGATTTCCCGTCGACCTGTACATTTTCTGGAGTATGTAGATTGAATTTAATAATAGAACAGAGTCGATAATACTTTGAAGGTAAAATGCATATAATTAAGAACCACACAATGCCGGTATTGTTACAGATCAATATGTGGTTTTAGACAAATTCATCCTTTTCGGTGCCACTAGAAAATTTTTTCTTAAAATTTCATAATTGTGATCAAGAACTTCTCTATCAGGTTTCCATTGCTGCCAATAACTGCTTTCATTGTAGTTTTATGTTAAAGTACTTATTTTAAATTTAGTTGTTACTAAATAAACACTTTTATTGTAAATAGGACTAAAACCTTAGCAGTTTCAAATATTGAATAAAAAGTTAGATTTAAACACCTATTCTGTATTTCATAAAAAAAACATGCGAATTACTCTTAAGAGAAAGTTAGTGGAGCATAGTTATCGGCAGTTATCATTTCATTCTTTCCTTGTTCAATTATCAATATTTCAAAATTATTCGAATTTAGCCCAATTCTGTGTAGTTTACAAAATTGGGATCAACTGACAAAATATTAAAATATTGAAAATTGAACGAAAAAAATATGAACAGGTATATGACGGTAACTTTATTCGACCGACTCCTCGTTAAGTATCCAAGAACTGGGTCTGCTCGGTAGTGCTTTAGTGTCGGTGGAGAAGTATACGTTTGATATCAAAATTAGAATTGGTAATTGCTTGTACTCGTGCTAAATTATTGAGTTCAAGAAATGTGTCGTCGCACGTTGATATAAGCTCATCGTGGCGGTCGAAAATTGTATCTCTCCACGTCAGTGTTGAGGTAGCCGTGGTGCGGGCGGTCATGAATATAGACGTGGCAGGTTCGGGTTTATTTATTGTTATCAATCAGTTACATCATAGCTTCTTATCCGGCAGAGGGACGTAGTGAGCGAGCTGAGCGCAGCCATTCCAACGGTGATCTCGATGAGCGAAAGTTTGGAGAGCGCGATGGGTGCTCATTTACCGACCGGGGATAGCCTCTCGACCACTCTTTCGTCCCCTCAGTTCTCCCAGGCGCTATCAATGTTCTGGTCTGCTTTGCAGTCGGGCCAGGCGGCCCCGGTCGTCCGACAATTCGGCTTGGGAGTCGAGGCAGAGGACGCCGCCAACAGTGGAAATATCGAACATTTCGTTGAGGCCCTCGAATCAGAAGTCAAAAATCAAACGGCTGAAACTGAGGTTAGCAAAGACTTAAAGCCAGATAAAGAATCTCAAGAGAAAAGTGCTGATCAGACTGAAACCCAGCAACAAATTAACAAGGACGCAAAAGAGGACGAAAAGGATGACGACGAAGGCATGGCTCTCGACTAGGCTGAGTCATGTGTCGGCTAATGTTCCCTATGTATTGTAAAACTTTTAAAGTCTAATTCAATTAATAATTTTTCATTAATAAATAGTTTTATTGGTTGAGTACCTTTATCGTGCTTGCCTTTAATTATTTTAAATCAAATATATCTAAGTTCTTTTTATAAATAAAATATTATTCAAACAGTTGTTTACATCTCTTTAGCTATTTCAAAATTTAGTATATATTTAATATATCTGTATTAGAAGAAATAAACATTTTGGGTGCCTCCTTATTATCTTAACAACCTATTATATAGAGAAGAGGGGTGTATGTACAGCAGATATTTTATATTTAAGGCATGTAAGTGTTATTCTTTGAATGATTAAGGACTGCTTCGTAATGTTATAATTATAGTATTTATATGAAATTCAAGATGTAAAGGAACGATCCTTGCGAACCAAAAAAACTTCAAGTGCGAAAAGAAAGTAAAATTATTGTTTTTATAAAGCACAACAAACATAAACGATTACTTTATGTTCGAAACTCACCCTAAAAATATTATTTTTCACTTTCTTGAATTTATAATAATGCTCGATTTCGCACTGAGACTAAACAGATCAGTCCAGTGTGAGCGGTCGAGCAGAAATCTAACTGGATATGTGAGATTGGTGGGAAAGATAAAGTGAGTTTTGCATATGGTTTTTCTAGATTGTTTTCTAAAATTAATTTTCAATCTTTTATATATAAAAAATTTTGTTTGGAGATTACCTTGGATATGTGTGACATGTAGTTTACAATTATGAACTCTGAAAAATAATATTTTTAGGGTGAGTTTTGAACATAAAGTAATCGTTTATGTTTGTTGTGCTTTATAAAAATAATAGTTTTCCTGTCTTTTGGCACTTATGTTCAACAGTCCTGAAGAGGGATGTATAATCAAATAAATGTCCGAAACGTCGGCTATTCGTTAGAAAGTAATTTTTTTTTTGGTTCGCAAAGATCGTTCCACCATTAATTTCATATTCATCCACGAACGTTTTAATCAATATAGTATTTATAGTTAAGCTATCTTATGATTTACTGCAAATTATATTAAGAAGTGTAGGATTAAGGGACTTGACGTCACAGCAAAAACAACCTTTTATGTATAAGACCAGAATATATTTATTGTGATTAAAGTAATATGTAATAATCTTTGTGAAAAGCACGAGGTGCGGAGGACGTCCTTCCTTCTTTGTAGATTGTCGGCGAGAGAGAGAGGAAGGTGGCGTCAGACCGCAACAAGCTCATCACGCTTCCACTGCGCGACACGTGCCGCCATCTCTCCTACGGAGCAATGACTTAATGTTGGTGCGTGGCCTCGAAGCTCCATACACCAACACTCCTTCCCTTCGAAACTACGCACCTTCTAAATTTAATTATTCTTAGGTTCTGAAAACAAACAAACAGTCTTATGTATATATTTTGTCATTCTTTAGTAAATCAATTTAATCTAACTTTGATTTACTCTAAGCTTCTAAATTCATAATTTTGTCTCTGATTGTGAGATATTTGTGCGTATCAGAGGGGAGAGATTTGGTCATTATGTCTGCTACATTTTCCTTGGTAGATATCCATGTAACTATTACTTTTCCTTCTAGTACACATGATTTTATATAATCACCATGGGTGATTTCCACGTGACTCTTACTTTCAGTTCTTTCTCTATTTTCTAAATTCTCTCTAATTCATTCTAGTCTATCTTCAAAGTTTTTAAGTTTGTGACTTCCATCCGTCTGAGTACAGTCTCCAGCTGACTTATTGTCACACCATATGGTTACTGGGTATATGGTCTTTTTGGTCATATCTCTAATTGCTTTGTCTAAAGACACAAGCTCTTGACAGGCCTCGTTCATAACAAGATATTTTGCTTTGCAAGTTGATAGAGTGACATATGATTGTTTGTGGCTTCTCCACATTATTGGGTCACCAAACAATTTTATTACATAACCACTAGTTGACGACGAATCTGACTGATCTCTGAAGCTAGCGTCTGTCTTAGCTTCTAAAGTTTCCTCTTTAGCTCTATATATCAAACCGAGATGAGAAGTTCCTCTAAGATACCGAAATATCCTCTTTACTTCTTTCCAGACATCTTCAGTTGTATCTAGTTGTCTCCTGGACAGGTAATTGACTGCGAAAGCTATATCAGGTCTTGCCGCATTCGCTAAGTATAATAAGCCTGCTATAGCTTCTCTATACGGTGCCTTGGTTTTTCCTCTTATCTCTTCTAATTCTTTGTCTGCTTTTAATTCTCGACTCTTAATCTGTCTTGTTACCATGGGTGATCTTTAAGCGTTGCATTCTTTCATATTAAATCTTTCTAGAATCTTTTCTATATACACGGTTTTTTATAGACTTATAATTTTGTTGTGTCTATCTCTATTTATTTTCAATCCTTGAAAGCTATCCGGTTCTCCCAAGTCCTTCATAATAAATACAAGACTTAATTTCCTCTTAATCTCATCTAGCTTGAACTTGTCGTTGCCTGCTAATATTATATCATCTACATACAGAATTAATAAGACCATTTTTCCATCTTTCCTCTACGTAAATAAACATGGCTCGTTTATGTCCTTTTCTAGTCCTAGTCTTAGTGCTTCTTCTGAAAATCTGACATTCCATCTTTTTGGGCTTATTCTTAAGCCATACAGAGCTTTCTGCAATTTGCATACTTTTGTTCTTCTAGTTTCAGTGTCACATTCTAAACCATCTGGAATTTCCATGTAAATTTCTTCTTCTAGTTTTGAAGTCCAATTGTGTGACATCTAAATCATATTTATTTATTTCAGCTAACACTGCTCTAATTAGTGCTAATCTAGATACTGGGGCATATGTCTCTTTCAGTTCATACTCGTTTCTATCTTTAAATTCCCTAATTACGAGTCTGCCCTTGAACACAGTTTTTCCATTCTCTTCGGTTTTTCTCTTAAATACCCATCTAGAATCTATCGTATGTGCCTTTTTGTCGTCTTTTGTCATAGTCGGTCTATCGACGATTTGGAAAACATCGTTTTCTTTCATTGGCTTAATTTCTTCGTTGATAGTTTCTAACCATTTGATTTTATCTTCTGATTTTGTAGCTTCCTTATATGATGTCGGATCTCTATTGACAGTGGCTAAGAGAACATGACTTTCTTCGTCTTTCAAGTAATTGTCGTTTCTTTTCCTGTTCTTGTGTAGCTTGTATCTTCTATCAAATTTTCTCTATGTACTTGTCTTGCTTCTATGTATTTTTCTCTATTTTCTTTTGTTTTTGTTTCTCTTCTAGGCAGTTTACGTCTTTCTGCATCTAAGATCTCATGTTTTTCGGTTTTTGCTTTTCTTTTCTTTGGTTTCTCCATCTCTAATTTGTTCTTCTCTAATTTTTCTTCTAATTCGTTTACTTCTTGTTGTTTTTCTCCTTCTAATTGATATAGTCTTCTGAATTGTGTTTATAGACATCTTTATATATTATATTTTCATTACATCTAACGTGTCTGGTATGTAGGAATTTCTTTGATTGAAGATGCCAAAGTACATAACTAGATGACGTGTATCCTACCATTACAGCTTTAATAGCTCTTTCTGAGAACTTTGTTTCTTTTATTGGAATTTTAGGATACGCTATACAACCAAATCTTCTAATTTTATCTAAGTGGGTTTTTATTTTAGGAATTATCCTGTTTAATCGGTAGTCAAAGTTTAGCGACTTATGCGGAGTTCTGTTATATAAATGAACTGCTACTTCTAGTGCCAAGATCTACATGATCTCCGGTAAGCCTGAGTCAATCATTAAAGCTCTAATTTTGTTTTGTAATGATTTGTTGAATCTTTCGGCTGTTCCGTTTAGTTCCTGTGTGTGTGGGGGTGCAAGATTGTTTTCAATCTTTTCTATCTTCATTATCTCTAAGAATTTTTCTCCTAAGAATTCTGTTCAGTAGATTTCTAGCTGTTACTAGGAACTTTTCGAGACAATAACCAACTTCGTTTTTGTGTTACACAGAGTATGCTTTTGCAAACTTTGTGTAATCATCTATGAATACTATTATAAATATATTTTGTCCTGGAAATGATGATGGTTTTATTAGTCCCATTGTATCGGTGTGTATTATCTCTAAGGGTTTTGAAGCTCTAGTTCTTTCTTCTAAAAAGGGTTGCTTTTCCATCTTTGCCAAGATGCATACTTCACAATCCAGTATTGATTTTAAAAATTTTATTTCTTTTAATCTTTTGTCTGATTTTTGCATTCGTTTGAGATAACCTAGGGAAACGTGGCCTAGTTTTATGTGCCATAGCATTCCCTCATCTATTTTATTTTCATTTTTCGTTTTGGTTATTCCATTACGGTTTGCGATTTCTAAGAATTCTCTTGGCTGCCTCTCATCTAGATTATGTATCTTCCTGTTTAATGTATTTTCATTTAAGTCAAAATCGCTTATTTGGGAGTTTCTATTATTTTGGTTTGCTTGAGTTAGTTTTTCAACTTTCCCCCTCCCAATCTCGAACGGCATTTTATTGTACTTATTTATGTTCTTTTCTATGGACTCGTTTTCCTCTAGGTCTATAAAGTCCGTTTGATATTGATGTAAAAACTCATCTATAGATCTGGCTATGCTTGAGTATTTATCAAATTCTTGATTTTTACCAATCTTATCTATGTTGCACCTTTCTACGTCTAAAGATATTAACCAATTAGGTTTTTCATACCTTCCGGTTACATTTTCTATTCCTGTATTTTTTTATAAAAAATTTTTAATATCTATCGTCTAAGTATATTCCTAATCCTACCTCTGCGAATCGTCTAAGGGATATTAGGTTATCTGCTATATCTTCTGCTGATATAACATTTGTTAACTTAATTATTTTATTATTGTCTGTGTTGGATTTTAAAAACAAATTGCCTTGGCCATTTCTATATTTGCTGACTCATTTTTATTTGCACTTCTAATTACTTCATCTATACATCTTTTAAGTCACTTAATATTATGCCTTTATTGAGTATATGGTCAGTGGCGCCAGAGTCGGCAATGAAGGTAATTTGATTAAGAGATTTTAATTGACTTGGATTCATACCTGCTAAGTATGCTTTTGCTCCTTGTTTAAATATTGTTTTGTGTTTTTCTTGAGTGTTTGTCCTAGTTCTCTTAAACACTCTTCCTCTAAAATTGCCTCTATTTCCACCTTTAGTGTTATTTGATCTGTGTCTATCGTATTCCCTACTCTTATTTTCATTGTTCCTATCTCTATCCTCTTTACTTCTAGTCTTAAAGTTATTCCCTCTATAATCTTTATTTACTAACCTTCTATTTGATGGGTTTTCATTCTTATTGGGGGCAATCATTGCCCTTATGACTCTTGATGACCTGGCAATAATAACAGAACCACATTCCGTGAGCTGCAAAGTGGCAGTCAGTGGCCACGTGGTCTGCTGCATTGCATCTGAAGCACCGCGCATGGGATGTAGTCTCCCTTTGTGACAGGCTCACCTTTGATCCTCTATTATCGTTATTTTTCCTCTCGGCTTCTAATTCTAATCTTCTAATTTGTAACTTCTCTTTTTCTATTTGCTTGTTTGATAATTCCTTTTACAGTTTTAATGTATTCTGCATCCCGGCTAACATCTCCATTTGCGTCCTGTGCGATTCCCTTATTGCCTCTAGTACACTGACAATTGACATCTTGGTTCTTAATGTCGGAGGCAATGGGGGAGGCGTATAAGTCATAGATTCCTCCTCCTGCAGTTGCTGTTGTGTTTTTGGGCTTTCGTTTTCGTCTAATTTAATTTGTAAACAATAATCTTTAATTAATAATGTCATTGAAATGTTTGGATTTTATAAAAATACATCTAATTTTCAATTTTGCTCACAGATCTGTATCCTAAAAATTATTACTTAATTGTTTACAATTCTAAAAAAAAATTACTCTCTAATATTGTATATTCATATACTGTAACGAAGGAATTTATTTAGAATTGGGAGCGGCCCAGTAATTTCCCTGCATTTACAAGCAGAAGGCAACGGATAAAACAGGCCGTCAGCTCGCCGTCAGTGTTGTGGCAGCTGACATTAATTATATTTTTAATATTTATCTGCATAGGCAGATTTGAATTAAGGGCGCCAGGCACTGATTTAATGAAATTAAGAGCTATGTTAATTTGGCGTTCGAGCAGTGCCGCTCGATCAATTGATTTTACTTTATTATTTCTAGAGATGATCAAGAATCGACAAGCCAGAGGCAGAGTCGTGAGGTCGGACGGCTTCAGAGACGTTCGATTTTCGGACTAAGTTTCGGGTTACGGACAGGCACTTTCACACAATTGAATAAATATATTCTGAATAAATAGAAATAGAAAAGAAAGAAATACGCTCACACCTTATCTTGAGATTAAATTTTAACAATGTGTCCTTTAATAGGCAATTTAATTGTATTACAAATTCAAATAACAAAATTTGCGCCGAGCGCAATATAAAGAGGCCTGTCGAAGGCACGCTACGAAATCAAGTGACTCGACAGTTTAATCTTTTTAATACAAACAAATTATGTAATGCTCTAGTATTTGCCTAGAAGAGGCACGCAAATCGCTATCGGAATAATCGAGTTACTTGGCTCACCAAATGCAGCGTTGCTCCACCTCCCTCGAGCGTACGATTCGGACGCGAGCAAACGGAGTTTAATCTAAACGGGGACAATAAAAACGCGCGTGACTCAAGGTACTCTAGCGCCGAATTACGAGCCTCAACGCAGGCAGAATATAATTTATCAAATTGAATTTAGACGAAATTTAATTACACGCCTTAGGCAATTCCTACCGCGTTGTAGCTACTGCTCGTATCACCGAGATTTTAAACAGGCACCGGGCCTGGAAACGCGAGGCAATGCAATGACAAATTTTAAACAATAATTCAATTTAAATGATTCGAACAAAATAAATATAATGCGAACGAGCGCTGCCGATACAAAGGCACGGGCGCTTAGACACTTCGCGAATTGAACTTTTACGCGAACTAACGAGGCAACTACACGTTGCGGAAGTCTGGATGAAGAGGTGTTCCCTGATAAGCAGCCCGTAGAGAAGTCCTCGAGGCAAGCGTCGGCGAGTCCGACGATGCTCGCGTCATCCGACGCGCTCTCGTCGCGTCGCCCTTTGATTGGTGCGCTTAAAGTCGGCACCAAATCGGAATGTTGTTCTTTCTGTTGTTCTCTCTTGCTCCAACGTCGTATTCCCTTTCCCTGTAAGCACAGGCACTAAAAGTATCTCTTACTGGAATTTTCCATAGTTTCGAAATATTCCAATGTGATACTAGGGCTTCTGATGTGCTTTACAGGCAATATTTAATGGACTTTTCCGGCCGATCTATAAATTGCAATTCATAGGCAAGGAGAGTGAGGCATTGAAGAGCCTATAATGCTCTCTTGCATAAATGGCCGGAGAAGACGCTCGGGGCCTTTCAGGTATTATAAAATCGTTGTAAAATCGAGTGTATTTGAAGTTGAAAAATTGAATCGACGTGGAGGCAAAAAAAATAATAGAGATATCACAATATAAAAAAAGAATTGAAATGCTTTGCTTAGGCATTTTGTCCGATGTTCCGATCTGCTTGATCGTAGGCATCTTGAAGATGCGGCGTATTTGTTGGATGCAGCGAGTTCTTCTTTCGGTAGATCTTGACGGTGAAAGAAGAAGTTTATATATTATTAAGTATTCGTGCAATTAACGTGCAACAATCCGCCACGTTACAAACCCCCCCGCCTAAACGAGGCATGAGGGATTTCGTTTTGAACATAAACGAAAAACAGCAGGACTCGCCCAACACTCATGAAAAAAAAGAAATGTAAAAAAATGTAACCAGAGTACTCTCCTCCACTAACGTTTCGGTTTTAGCCAATCATGCCAGAAACATAATAAATTGTTCATTTTGTAACAAAACAAACATAAACAAAAAAAATGAGGCATAGAGGCAGCGCAGGCAGTTTATTCCGCTCGCTGTCTCTGATGGCCATGCAACTCAACAGAGCGTAAATAAATACATTTGAAAAAAAAAAAAAAAAAAACTTGAAAATGTATGTAGAGAAAAAAAAGGTGTGAACACATTTATGGTCGGCGATTGTTGGTCGGTTTCTGGGACCTCGATAGCCCTGCTTCCGCATATACTCGTCGCTGCATTGGGGGCAGTTGGTGAGGCACACCGCCGTCCTCTCGCATCCCCGGCAGAATCGCCGGTTGCGTTCAGGGCATGCTGGGTACTCATGTGAGTATGACCAGCAATTCCAGCATACCTGGGGGGGTTCGATTACCTTTTGGCCCATCATGCCTGTGGGAGTTTTCTGCTCAACCTTGCAGGCTTGGCAAATAAGGCAGTGCTTCACGAATTTCGCCGTATCCGCATAATATCCGGGTCAATAAAAACTCGCAGCTAAACGGCGAAAATTTTTTGTTGTTCCAAGGTGACCGGCCGTAGGCAAGGAATGTGCCTCTTCGAGCGCTTTCCGACGTCGATTTTCAGGCAGTACTGGTTTCCATGCTTGTAAATCGCCTACGATATCGCCTATTATGGGATCTAGGCGATGTCGGTATATTTTGCCGTTTTCAATTATCCAATCGGTATATTTGTGAAGCATTGTTTCGATCAAACGAAGTCCCCGCAGGGCCATCTTGATCGTCGGAAAACAACTGAGAGAGTGCATCAGGCACGTGATGAAGGGCTCCCTTGCGGTGGGCGATCTGCATGTCGTACTGAGCCATTTTGAACGACCAGCGCGATAATCGTCCCGTTGGATCGCGCAGATTTTGAAGCCAATGAAGTGAGCTATGGTCGGTGATGACAGTGAAGGCAGTGCCTTCTAGATATTGTTGAAATTTTTCTGCCGACCATAGAACGGCGAGGCATTTGCGTTCGGTTACGCTATAGTTGCGCTCCGTTTTAAAGAGAGTGAAAGCGCGAAGCGTAGACAATTACGCGCTCGCATTCGTCTATTTCCTGCGTTAGAACTGCGCCGATTCCAGTGGCTCTTCCATCCGTCTGCAGAGAGAAAGGCAGTTCTAAGCGCGGATATGCAAGCGTCGGGGCAGTTGTGAGAGCGGTTTTAACGGCCTGAAAAACACGTTCCTGCTCTTCTCCCCACTGAAATCGCAAATTTTTTCTCAGCAGTCGGGTAAATGGCTCCACGACCTCCGAGAAATTTTCTATGAACCTTCTATACCAGGAGGTCATGCCTAGCAGACGCCTTAGCTGCTTTATATTTTTCGGAGCCAGATATTGAAAAATCGGCTCGATTTTCTCGGGGTCGGGTTTTAACCCTTCTTGGTCGACGCGATAACCTAAATATCGCAAACTCTGTCCACAGAATTCACACTAATCCCGATTTATTTGTAGACCTGCCGCAGACAATTTGTGCAACAATTTCTCGAGAATTTCAAGATGCTGCTCAAACGTCTCGGTTACGATTATCAGGTCGTCAAGATAGGTAAAAACATGCGGCTCCATCTCCGGCCCGAAGACACCGTTGATCATTCGTTGAAACGAGGCCGGCGCGTGTGAGAGGCAGAACATTCCACTGGAACAAGCCTTTATCAGGCAACGTAAATGCTGTAATTTCTTTGCTGTCCTGTTATATCGGGATCTAATGATAGGCATGCTTCAAGTCGAGAGTGGAAATGTATTTGGCCCCACGAAGTTTATCTAAGATTGCGTCCATGCATTGCGGCAATGGATACGCGTCCTTCTTCGCGACGGCGTTTGCTTTGCGAAAATCTATGCAAAATCTGTAAACGTCCTTTGCTCTCCGGACCATCACCACCGGACTGAACCAGGCACTATGGAAGGGCTCTATCCTCCCCGAGTCGAGTAACTCATCGAAACCATATAGTATCACTGCTTGATGAGGGGGTGGCCTTGCACATCAATTTCGTACTCCGTTAAATTCGTGAAACTGGGTTATTGGGTTGGGGGAGGCAAACAACGACAGAGCAAGTCGGCAATCGCTTGATGCTGCTCGTCGGAAATTTCGACGATAGCTGCGCAAACAGAGGCCTGTACAGGCACGGTCGTCGTAAATCCTTCCGACGGCTGAGAAGGCAGCTTCCAAGTACTTTCTCCGTAATCGATTATAATCTGAAAATCTTTCAAAAATTCGATACATAGCACACAATCATATGCCAAGCAAGGCTTGAACGTAGCGCATTACGCTGCCTACCGACAGGCTTAAAGCAAGTTTTCCTTGTATTGACGCAGCCGATCCGTTGGCCATATGAACCAGCGTTGCTGATGTCGCTACGCCTGTCGTAGGCAGTGACGAGAACGTATTTTGTCCTACATGCGTGTGCATGGAACCGCTATCTACCAAGGCAGAGAAAGTTTTCTCTCCTATTACAAGAGGCAAGAAAAAGCGATCATGTGCCCCGCGCGCTTCTGTTGAGGCACACTAAACTCGCAGAGGCACGCTAAACTCGAGTTTACTGGCGGTTGTTGTTCGGGGGAGACGACGCTGACTCTTGGCGACGTCTCCCTCTTCCGTTTCCCCGCTGCTTCCTTCGCTCCACGCAATTTTGATTGACGCATGATCGCGTGTTGTAGTCCGGAGCGTGGCACCAGTAGCATTTTACCTCTCGCTTAGCATTTTCCGCTTCGTTCAATGCGGCGGAAGTGTTCATCTCTGAAGCTTTGGGCGGGTTGGCTACAACCACGGCCAGCGAGCTTGGATCCAAGTGGCTAGGCAAAATAGCCGGGCAAGGTATGTATTCCTTGGCAGCGATAGCGGCCATGGAAGCATGGCTACTGTGCGTGGGTGACGGTGCAGTGGATAAGCCCGAAATTTCCGGTTGGCGCCGTCTTGCTGCAACAGGTGTTGCGGTTACGCAAGCGTGCTCCGGTTACGAAAGAGGCACTCCTGCGGCGATGGAGGCGGTGCATATGCTCGTCTTAAGATGCGAGTTACTTCTAACTGCTCTCTTTTTCGCTCCAAGTCCTCTAAAACACGGAGTTGGTCTCGCTCGATCCTCTCGTTGTAGTCGGGATGGAGATTGGCGTAGGCAAAATCTAGTCGTTCTCCTTCCGAGTACGGAGGCACCACATAACCCATGATGTGCCGCAATCCGACGAGGTAATCGGCGATCGCTTCACCCAGACCCTGCGTCCGCCGGCGGACCTCTTCGCGCACTCGCAACTGGAAATTTACTCCATCGAAGCGGCTTCGGAAGGCCCGAAGAAACTCTTCCCTATTATTCCAATTAGGGCACTCTAATCGAAACCCCTGCAAGGCTAGTCCCGAGAGTAGCACCGGCATGGCCTCCAAGAGATCCCATTCCCTCAATTTTGTCGCCCGTCGGCATTCACTCACCCTCAGCAGAAATTCCTCGGCGCTGTGGTCCCTTTCTCCGCTAAACGTTAATCGCCATTTGCGTACTATTTCGCCTGCTTGCTTTAGCGCAGGATGTGGCGAACTCGGGGATGACGCTAAGCCACTTGTCTGCGGTGAAGCCGGCGGATTAGCCTGCTAGACAGTTGCGCCTGCCACAGGCAATGATGAGAAATCCGAGTTCGGCAGCTCGCAGATAGGCACGCGCGGAAACAGAGACAGTGAAGCTGAGGGTTCGGGTTGATGAGGAGCTCGCGGTCGCTCGCGCGCCCATCCTGGCGTTTGTCGTGAGCGGCGCACTAGACGCCGGGAGAGGCACGGACGTCTGCACCGAGGTCATGGCATCCCAGACGTATTCAGCAGGAACTGGTCTGCTACCAGTGAAAACTGCTGATTGAATCGCGGTCTGGTGTCATCATGCGTGGGAGTACCTGTCGCAAAATTATGCGCTCGCAACAGTGACTGGTAGAGCGGTTGCGTACTCGGTACGTCCGCGCGATTGCTTGCGCTTGGCATTCGAATATGCAGGCACGGATGCTATAGGCACGCTCGGAACTGAAGTGCTCACCGGCACGGAGGCACCAACGAAATCACCAAGTTACATTGGTTAGCGTGTTCAGCCGTGTCATCGAGAATCGGTTCGTCGATGGATCGACCTCGCCGTGTTCCGTCGGCGCAAATGTGCGCGACGGCTCGGCGGCCCGCGCACTCGAAGGAACCACTGGCCACGGGTTGCAGCGAGGCTCTGCTACGTCTGCTTCACTCCAGGCAAGGTTGGCCCGTCGCTGCAATCTTAGTTGGTATTGAACCAGCCGATAACGCCTTACGCCCGCACTTCCGTCCAGGCTTAAATTGAGGCAGCGTAAGGCATCATCGAGGTCGGTTTCTTCCAAGCTGTCGATCCCCTCTATGACCGCGTCGCTATTTTCCGACGCCATCCTCTCGAACAGGCGATTCGAAGTAGCGCGCAGTACCACCCGCGAATTCACACACCACCAATAAAAAAAAATTCGCTTCCACGCGTATGCAACAGCTGCGAAAGGCAGTTAGAAACTCTGCGAGGGCGCGTCTTGAAGAAATTTCTGTCTACCAGCACCGGCCGCCGGTGAATTCTGCGATCGCCGAGCACGACAAAAGCCCCGCACAACTCGCCCTTGATGCGTGTACGCTTGCCGATGAAGGCAGCGAGAGGAGAAGATTTGTAGAAAAAAATCTCGCTTGCGTGGACGCTTACTGCTAGAGACAGCACGAAACTGGTCGCGAGTGGCGCAACTGCTTGCTGCCGGAGGCAGCAAATCTGCGTGGCGCTTTCACGGACTCTTCAACCCTCAGGTTGCAGCGGCAACGGGAGAGACAATGGAAAAAAAAGAAATCTCGGCACCGCAGGCACCGTACGCACATACTCCGCGTTCAACGATTTTTCGCGCACTATGCGATGCGAATGGCCCGGGAAAACCGCTTGCGACGGCGCGGCGCTGAGCTAAATTGAAATTCTCGCAAAATAATTAAAAAAAAACATGCAAAAAAAAACCTTTTCAGGCCGCCAAGGCACAATTATGACGGCCACGTAGCATCTCAGACGTCCCTTCTGATTCGGCCACCTAGAGGCAAAAATAGACAGGTTAGCGCCGCTTTTTATGAGGCACTACACTCTTTTTCACCACTTCGCGAGGAGACACCAGGTGCTAGGCTTACCGGAGCTCCTTACCGAACGCGCTGCTAACACTCGCGGATACTCACGCAGACGAAGTCCAGCAAAAGGCAAGAGGCATGGCGGAACGACGCAGCACGATGTGCGAGGCACGCCATCTCGAGCACGTAATGGCGTCGCATCCCTGCCTGTTGCGCGTCGGGCGTCGGCTCTCTTTCTCTCCTATTTGAGTGTATGGCGCGGCGCGGATCTATTTCGCCGCGGCGTACGCCGAAATGCGTGCCGCGGTCGCTGTGGCGCTTTCGGTGCCACTTAGCCACTTAATATTTAATATAAAATATGTGAGAGGGAACAAATAATGTGTCTGTCCGCCGAAACTCAGCCGATCCCACTCTCTGGGTAGGCAAAATTTTCAAATAAGATTTGCAAGGCAGTAGTGCCGCTCGATTAATTGATTTTACTTTATTATTTCTAGAGATGATCTAGGCTCGACTAACCAGAGGCAGAGTCGTGAGGTCGGATGGCTTCAGAGACGTTCGATTTTCGGACTGAGTTTCTGTTTACAGACAGGCACTTTCACACACTTAAATAAATATATTCTGAATAAATAGAAACAGAAAAGAAAAAAATACGCGCACACCTTATCTTGAGAGTAAATTTTAACAATGTGTCCTTTAATAGGCAATTTAATTGTATTACAAAAAAAATATCGCAATATAAAGACGCCTGTAGAAGGCATGCTCCGAAATCAAATGGCTCGACAGTTTAATCTTTTTAATACAAACAAATTATGTAATGCTCTAGTATTTGCCTAGAAGAGGCACGCAAATCGCTATCGCAATAATTGAGTTACTTGGCTCACCAAATGCAGCGTTGCTCCACCTCCCTCGAGTATACGATTCGGAAGCGAACAAACGGAGTTTATCTAAACGGAGACAATAAAAACGCGCGTGACGTAAGGCACTCTAGCGCCGAATTACGAACCTCAACGCAGGCAGAATATAATTTATCAAATTTAATTTAGACTAAATTTAATTACACGCCTTAGGAAATTTCTACCGTGTTGTAGCTTCTGCTCGTATCACCGAGATTTTAAACAGGCACCGGGTCTGGAAAAGCGAGGCAATGCAATGCCAAATTTTAAACAATAATTCAATTTAAATGATTCGAACAAAATAAATATAATGCGAACGAGCGCTGCCGGTACAAGGGCACGGGCGCTTAGACACTTCGCGAATTAAACTTTTACGCGAATTGACGAGGCAACTACACGGCGCGGAAGTCTGGATGAAGAGATGTTTCCTGATGAGCAGCCCGTAGAGAAGTCTTCGAGGCAAGCGTCGGCCAGTCCGACGATGCTCACGTCATCCGACGCGCTCTCGTCGCGTCGCCCTCTGATTGGTGCGCTGTAGGTCGGCACCAAATCGGAATGTTGTTATTCTTTCTGTTGTTCTCTCTTGCTCCAACGTCGTATTCCCTTTCCCTGTAGGCACAGGCACTAAAAGTATCTCTTACTGGAATTTTCCATAGTTTCGAAATATTCCGATGTGATACTAGGGCTTCTAATGTGCTTTACAGGCAATATTTAATGGAATTTTCCGGCCGATCTATAAATTGCAATTCATAGGCAAGGAGAGCGAGGCATTGAATAGCCTATACTGCTCTCTTGCATAAATGCCCGGAAAAGGCACCCGGGACCTTTGAGGCATTAAAAATCGAGTGTATTTGAAGTTGAAAAATTGAATCGACGTGGAGAAAAATAAAATAATAGAGATATGAGAACTATAAAAAAAGAATTAAAATGCTTAACTTAGTCATTTTGTCCAATGTTCCGAACTGCTTGATCGTAGGCATCCTGGAGATGCGGCGTATTTGTTGGATGCAGCAAGTTCTTCTTTCGCTATATCTTGACGCTGAAAGAAGAGGTCAGTGCTCGACGATGCGTAGTTGCGGATATGCAAAAAACAAATAAAAGTAAAAAAATAAATAATTGTTTATAAAATTAACGGCCCGAAACGAGAAGTGGAAGGACATCCCTTCTGGCTGCTTACTTGGCCTTTTTATGCATTTTTATATTATTGAGTATTTGTGCAATTAACGTGCGACAATCCGCCATGTTACAATATATATATATATATATATAACTATGTGACTTTAATATAAAGGGACTTCTGATTACCTTCGGAGTTATGTTCCATAGCTTCTCCTTCTCTTCCCGACACAACAGTCTCTTCGCCTTCTCTCTCTATTTTTTTTAATTATTTTCTTCTAATTGATCTACAAAAAGATACCAAACATTTATTCTACTTCTATATATATATTTTTTTTAAACATTTATAACCATTTTCGCTTTTTCCTATAGCTAACCGCACTGCCAGTTAGATTAGTCCAAAGCTTAGCTGACATTCACGCGTGCACCGAAACGGCGCTCGTGCTCCCTTTGAACGTGATATCACGCACTGCAATGACACCACAGGAGCATGAGCTTCCTGCACAGCAGTATCCTCACTGCACTGTGAGGTGCACATATTTTATGGTTAGATTCAATTTTATATATCTCAAGTATATCTATATTTATTATGATTAAAGAACAAGAACGAACTAGACTATTCCTTATTTCTTTATTATTGTTTAGCTTTTGGCCACTTCCAAGAATTTATTTATTTTTTTTAATTATATTCTTTATTTCTTCGCATAAAGAGTTCTTAGTAATCAAGTACAGCTCTATATGCATATTCACTTCTATATATTTTTCCACTTCTATTTAATAAATTTTATGGATTTTGTTAATCTTAATTTTTGGCCCTCTAACCGTCTTTAAACTATTGCATCTATTTTTTCATTACCATTCTGGTGTTATATTTTTATTTTTATACACATCTTATGCAAAGGAAGTTTATTAAGTTTAGTTGTTCTCAAAACCACTCTCATTCCATGTATATTGTAATATTGAGCTGTATAATACTTGAGAAATTTCTAATTTTAATCTAGCATTTCAAATTTATTCTTTACGTTTATACATGTGTATAAGCACCTTCAATTCACTAATCTTTTAACTAAACTAAACATCCTTCTTAAATTTCATATTGAATTCTTTTATATTCCAAAAAAAAAGACACCTATTAAATATAAACTATCTCAAGGTTTTCCCTTTGCTGCTCGCTCATGCAAACATGGCGACGCGTCATCTCCTCTCAAGTGCCCAAAAATAAAACCAATTACTTAATTAACTTTCTTCTATTCAGCGTGCTAGGCCAATAACCTGTAGGATTAAGGGAGTTGACGCCACAGCAAAAACAACAATTTATGTATAAGACCAGAATATATTTATTGTGATTAAAGTAATGTGTAATAATAAATCTATATGAGGACGTCCTTCCATCTTTGTAGATTGTCGGTGAGAGAGAGAGAGGAAGGTGGCGTCAGGCCGCAACAAGCTCATCACGCTTCTACTGCGCGACACGTGCCGCCATCTCTCCCTCGGAGCAATGACTTAATGTTGGTGCGTGACCTCGAAGCTCCATACACCAACAAGAAGTCATAACCCAAGTAATGTTATAGATTTGTTAAGGAGGTTCAGGGATATCATGCAGTACGGCAAAAGAGTGGGTTCTTTCCGTACTGCGCACAAAGCCCCGTTTACCATTCTTCCCCTCGTGTGGCCACTAAACGTAAAGTTTTGCTTACATTTTTAACTGTTTCTCTCTTTAATGATCGGTAACTAAAGTCATTCTTTTGATATCAGAGCCTATTCTTCGAAAACAGCTGTATATAGAACCGCTGTATATAATTAAAAGTAATGATGCAGAAGAACAATTAGTATCAAAGGTAAGTAAGGTTTTAGTAAGTATACATAATATAGTGGTATATGCGATGATTACGTAATCAGCGAGTTTTCAGTTCCTTTCTCTTGCTCTTTATTATATATACACAGCTCAATACTTTATATATGATATTTTACGTTTGTCGAAAATATGTGTCCAGTGTGTAGATTAGATTCTTCCACATTTTCTAAATTCCAGAAATCGTCCGGGCTGCCCCCTTAATCGTTCTCTTTTGACAAAAAACCGTGTTTATACCACTCTAACCTAAAAATGTCAAACTTGCAATTTTATAAAATATTGTTCGACACTGGTGCGAAAGTTAATTTTTGTGTGACTACTCCCTTGCGAAAAACGTCCCAGGCGCCAAAACACCAACTTACGCACCAGTGGCCAAAAGTACTATTGGAATTATGAGCAACTCCAAATTGAAAGGTTATACCGTGCCTGTAGACACGACTTTTTAAATGAATATTCTGTTCTCTAGATCGGAAAATATGCTCGGAGTGAAATTTAAACATCATTTGTAAATAGATGCAAAAATTCGAAAACTTTATATTTCTTTGAAATATTCATATTTTTACAGATTTGCCAAATGAATATGTAATGTCTTCTGTCTAACTGGAATCCTCCTGTGCACATTTTCAACTATTTATAAAAGCACTTCTGTGGAGGAAAACATGCAACAGCGCAAACCATAAATTAGTTTTTCGTCATCAATTTTACCGACATTTGCAGCTTCATAATATTTTCATTCATTTTTTAATATGTTAACATTTTACAATCAAAGCACGATTCTTTACCGTATTTTAAATGTACTGACAAATTTTCAGTTCATTCTGTGAAGCAGGAAAAAAAAAGTATGTAAACCAGACAGTACGGCAGATCAGCACGTATTACTCTTAAGAGACAGACTAAATCTAAACAGTAGAGTACATCATATACATATAATAAAAAATGTTGACACTTCTACCCAAACACGGAGAAGAGCGCTATTTGCAAACCAATGCTTTATTTCACTACTTATATCAATTCTATCTAGCTGGAAATATACTTTGTACTCTTCAGAATAACGCTCTTTTCCGTTATTACCTGCAGATGTCACAATTACTTTAATTTCAAGAGGAAAGGTAACAGAACCAACGTGCGTTTCTGACACTTCGAGTCGTATTTTGCAAACCAAAGCTTTATTTCACCAGTAATATCAATTCCTTGAAGTCTAAGGGTTCAGGGAATATTTTTAGTCTGATATATAATAGAATTAATATTACTTGTGAAATGAAGCTTTGCTTTGCAAAATTCGACTTGAAATATCGTATATATGTGTATGTCGTATAAAATGAAGCATTGGTTTGCAAAGTACGGATCCGGATCTCCAAGGCACTCGCGCGGCCAAATACTAACGACAGTTTCGCCGCTTAAGAGTCGTCTTTTATTATGTGTATATGAATTACCTTTCTGCTTAGATTTAGGATGTCGGTAAAGTAGAGATTTTTTCCTTTATGACATTCCCCTTAAGGCATGAATGACAGTCAGAATTTATCCACCTTACCGACCGATGTCATTCACGTATTTATTGAAATATCTAAAATTAGAGATATATTTTTACAAATAACTGTCTGATAGGACTTGGCGAAATTGGTAAGCATTATTTCTATTCATTTAATAATAAGCTTTAACCCTTGTGTTATCACCCAAAAAATTCTGTACTAACTACCAGCCGGGTGCCCATGTACGATTTTGGAGGTAAAACTTTGCTACACCTGAAAACTAATACATAAATTATATTGATATTGATTTATTGATGCATTGAAAAGATATTTTAAAAGAAATATGTAATATTTTAATAAATGATGGCCCAGGCAGCTGCACCATGTCCCTCTTGTTTTTCTCTAGATCAGATGCGTACAGATGAAAAAATACTCAAAAAGAGGGGACAGGATAGTTCTTTGACCTGACGAGTATTGTAGAACCCTTTGAAACGGAGTATGAATGTTTGTCCTTGAGCGGCTTCAGCTCAACTGCCGCAGTCTTTGGCAGTTTTTCGAAGCAACAACATGTGCAGTGAAATGACGCATATCAGTGTCACACAGTCTCTTCGAAGTATCTCAATTTGCGAATACAGCTTGAAAATCTTTAGTAATATCAGTATTTTTAGTGAATATTAGTTAATATTAGTTTATTTTTATATATTAACCCATTAACAACCAAGACCCCGAATTTACAACTAAAAAAAAAGGTTTGAAAAAATTTTAAAAAGATCATATCAGACGTATTTTGAGCTGTTCTTTCGAATGGTGATACCGATTATACAGGCCCACAAAAAAAAGTATGTGGTTCTGGGATGGAGATTAACTTTTTCTTACGTATTTTTTCCCGCTGAATCCGAATTCGTCAAAAAAAATAGCGGGGCAAATTTTTAAGATAACCTCAAAAAACTGTCAACAACATCGTGTCGGTAGTAAGAGCTTGAGAAGAACAAAAAAATTATTTGCTTCACATCAAAAATACTTTGTTTCTATGTATTTTGGCCTGCTGAATCCGAATTTGCTATGGAAAAAGAGGTTTGACCTATGGATTTCAGAGATAACCTCAAAAAACTTCTGAGAAATCTCATGCACGAGAACTAAATTGATTTACGCTTGCGTACACGTTTGTCATCGAACGACCTATGTAAAGCATTTCTACGTCGCTTTTTGTTACTAGATTGTGCATCTCTTTTTAGCATCCAGCAATAGTCCGCCATCATGTTCACGCCCCAGTTTCCTTGCCACCTACGCTCAAATTCTTTCATGTCCTGATGAAATCTTTCACCTTGCTCTTCACTGAAATCTCCAAGGTTCGGTGGAAATTCATCAATGTGCGAATCGAGAAAGTGGAGTTTCAAATTCATTAAGCAACCTAAACTTTTAAAGTTTTCTACCATAGTTCCCACGATGTTCTTATAGTTTTTATCTTTATTATTACCTAGAAATTTTGTAGCGACATCTTTGAAGCTCAACCAGGCTACCTTCTCGGTATCATTCATACTTTTGACAAACTCTTCGTCCCTGAACATTTTGCGAATTTGGGGTCCATCAAAGATACCTTCCTTCAATTTAACCAAATTTACATTGTTAAAAACGCTTTGTAAGTACTTGAAGCAGCGTTCTTCTTTATCGAGAGCTTTAACAAATTGTCTCGTCAATCCTAATTTGATATGCAGAGAAGGAAAAGAATTTTGCTAGGATCTACAATAGGACGCTTGATGACATTGATGGAACCTGGAGTAAACGATGGCCTCGCTGGCCATACTTTTACATTATAGTGTTTTGCTCTATCTCGACTGTTAAACATGCATAAATAGCATGGTTACTTGATAAAACCTGATTGTTGACCTAGTATCATGGACAATATTTTCAGGTCTCCGCAAATTAACCATTCGTGCTCACTATACTTTATTTTATTTAAAACTTAACAGGTTGATCGTGACTGTTAGGGTGATTCCGACAGTTATTGCTACATTTGTGCGGAATATTTGTGGAAAAAACGTAGGAAATATATTACTGAAAATGTTACACTGTAAGCAAGCGTAAATCAATTTAGTTCTCGTGCATGAGATTTTTCAGAAGTTTTTTGAGATTATCTCTGAAATCCATAGGTCAAACCTCTTTTTCCATAGCAAATTCGGATTCAGCAGGCCAAAATATATAGAAACAAAGTATTTTTGATGTGAAGCAAATAATTTTTTTGTTCTTCTCAAGCTCTTACTACCAACACGACGTTTTCGACAGTTTTTTGAGTTTATCTTAAAAATTTGCCCCGCTATTTTTTTTGACGAATTCGGATTCAGCGGGAAAAAATACGTAAGAAAAAGTTGGTCTCCATCCCAGAACAACATACTTTTTTTTGTGGGCCTGTGTTATTTGTTAAAATACTCCTGCAAAAAATATAAAAAACGAAAGAAAGTTAAAAAATAGGTTTTAAAGGCATGTACTGTGTAAGCTTTGTTCTTCCTCGAAAAGTATAGAGCTGCTCGTCAATAGTCAAATACTCTGTTGGCTTATAAAAAGTTGCTAAATTGGCGTTCAACATATTTCAGATATCAGAGATCGGGGCAACTTTATCATTGGTTGCCCTAATACGGTGTGTAGTATGATCGTAAAAGGGAATATATCGCACAATAGCTTGGAACCGTGATCTACCCATTGTGGCGCGGTACAAAGGAAAAGACGCTTTTTTTCCACAGTTCTGGTACATGGTCAGTGTTAGAATTCGGAGCGCCAGCATAAATCAAAATAGTAAACACAGAGTATATTTCTCTCGGAGACACATCTTTCCAAACTCGAGGATCATTTTCTGGATATTTGCTATTGTAATCCTCGTATACTGCATGCGCCTTTTTGTTAGTACAGCAAACAATTATATCTACCATTTCCAAAGTGATAAACTTTTTGAAAGTTTCGGAAATCGATAACATGTTCGTGCTCATATGTGGCCCAGCTCTTTGCCTAATGATATTTCTAGATGGTGTTTGATGAGAGTCTCGTACACTTTTATGTCATACGGTTCTATCTTTAGCCACAAACGTTGAACTATTGCTTCCTGAAATATCCAATTTAATAAATAAATATGTATATAATATAAATGTAAGCTGTTAACGTAGTTTCTTCATTTTTATTTATTGCTTCTTCTTTTCCTTCTTCGAAGTATATTTCTCGTTCACCTTGATCAAGAACAGCTAATCGTATTATAGCGTGTGAAATTTGATATTAATGATATTCTAATAATCTGTGCATGGCTTCTGGGGGACATAAATACCTTGTATTAATATACTGCTTAATTTCGTCATATTCGTATTCGTAGCTTTCATTATTTTCTTTTTGATTAAAATCATCAGAATTTTGTCCAAAATTAATACCAGCATTACGTATTTCTATGTAAGCACAATCATGTCCTTTATAACAATATTTAAATAAATACTTGATACATTGTACAGTTGAACAT
>UELU01099159.1:7994-23517 GCA_900490025.1 Megastigmus dorsalis
GGCGTACGCAGGGTCGAGCAGAGCCCGTAAGGGACTATGTGTTCTGTCTATTAACGATATTGAACAAGTTCGAGAAGCCATGGGACCAGGAGAAGCAGTTAGAATTATTATATGAAAACATGCTTCCCTAGCTGCAGAGACTCGTGCCAAGAAGCCAAGTGGCAGACGTCGATACGTTAATTAGGCTTGGTAGAGAGGCAGACTATCTAGTGGAAGCCGAACGTAATTACAAGGATCCACCTTCGCCGGACGACTACGTTTACCCGGAAACGGCATATAGACCTCCGGAATCAGCGAATAAACGCAATAAGCCGAGCCTCGCATCCATAAAGGAGAGCGATGTTGCCGACATAGCAGCGCTGATTGACCGGGCAGTATAAAAGAAACTGCAGGCGGGACAACCTAGCTTGGCAGCCCTCACAGCGACATGTCCAAAAGACTGGGCTACATTAATTAGTAACCTGGTGAGTGAGAATCTGAAGAAATTGGATAAGTCGTCGGGGCCAAGCTCAGGCGATACCGCAACAGCCTCGCAGTCGAGCGACTCCTCCTAGCAGCGCAGGAATAATAATTGGAAGAAAGGGAAAATTTTCAAGTTCAAGAGTCAAAGAACTCGCTCAGCTCCGCAAGAACCGGAGAGCAACCATAATAAGGATAAGGAACCTGGGCCAAAGGCTAACGTTCTCAGCTGGGGTTGCAGCTGGCCTGGTTATATAAAACCAACATGTCCAGAATGCGCGGGAAAAGGGCACAGGGGCGGTTAGAGCAGGTCCCTGCAGTCCCTGACGCCTCTAGGACCTTTAACCCTACCACGGACGTACCGACAACGGATCAGCGGAGTAGCAAACCGGCTCTCGCTTCGTTTGAGGAGTAAGGGCCATCAGAGGTTTCATGCGATACCGGAGTTCAAGAAGAATTAAGCGATGAACCACAACCGGGCGGATATCAGCGGTGATGGCTGCAAGTCGATATAGGTGACTTTCGCGTTCGCGCCCTGCACGACTCCGGTGCGGCGCACACAGCGATGGGTCCCATTGGTCTACAGATTGCTTACGAAGCAAAACTGCAAGTTTCACTGGGGAGAAAAGCAGCAGGGTGCGTTCGAGCAAATTAAAGCGCTCGTCGCCTCAGCGCCGGTATTGCATCGGCCCTCCTTTAAACATCAGTTCGTTATACAGACTGATGCCAGTGACACAGGCTTGGGAGCGGTGCTTACGCAGACGATTGATGGCCAAGAGAAAGTTCTGTGGTTTGCGAGCCGCACAATGACGTCAGCTGAACGGAATTATTCCGTAACCGAGCGCGAGTGTTTGGCAGTGATTTGGGCAGTTCGCAAAGTCCGATCTTACGTGGAAGGTTATAAGTTTAGAGTGATCACGGATCATAGCAGCCTGAAATGGCTCTGTAACCTGCGAAACCCCACTGGCCGCCACAGGATGAGGGACAAGAGGCGCTGACGTTAGCGACTATCGCAGTGGTAGACGCTCCCTGGTAAAATCGCATGCTCGCGAATGTCCGGGACAACCCCACTGAGTTCCCATACTGGAAAATAGTGGGAAAGCAGCTGTATCGTTATAAGTCGGATCCAGCCATTGAGGATTTAATTGAAGACCAAGTCGCCTGGAAGTTGGTATTATCTAGGGAAAAACGTCAACAGGTGTTGCATGAAGTACACGAAGAACCAACCGCCGGTCATTTGGGACGTACTAAAACGTATGAACGAGTGGTCCTATATTATTATTGGCCTTCAATCTACAAAGATGTCACGCAATATGTACGCGACTGCGCAATATGCCAGCAGTGCAAAGTGCAGCAGTTGACCCCTGCTGGTTTGATGGGGCATAGAGCGATTGCGCGTCGGTGGGAAATTGTGGCTGGAGATCTAATGGGTCCTTTTGCGCGAACGGTGCGTGGCTGCGAGTATCTGCTGGTGTTTCTGGATCAATTTACCCGGTGGATAGAGTGTATTCCGATTCATAAGGCGGATGGTCGCACGATCCAGCGAGAGTTAAACGAAAGGATTTTCCTCAGATTTGGCATGCCAGAAGTGTTTCATTCGGACAATGGGACGGAATTTAGAAACAGAATCATGGACAGTTTTCTAGAGGAACATGGAGTAACCCACACGACGATTCCTCCGTATCATGCGCAGGCCAATCCTGTGGAGCGAGTGAATCGCACCGTGAAGACGATGATTATGACCTTCATTGAGGAAAGGCATAACACGTCGGATGTGCATATTCCGGAATTAATGTTTGCCTATAACACCGCTGTACAAGTATCCACTGGACTGAGCCCAGCTTTTCTCAATATGGGGAGACACCCACTTCCGCCTAAAACTGTGCGACGTGAAGTAGAACGTGCGAATGCGGAAGAAGAGGAAGCAGCGGCTTTGCGAAGATGGAATGAGCGCATGATAAAGATGACAGAGGTATGCGAATATGCCAAAGGAAAAGTGGCAACTGCTAAAGAGCGACAGGCTGGATATTATAATTCCAAGCGTCGAGAGGTCACGTATGATATAATAATGTTACGCGAGGTAGGCCGCGAAAAACTCGGGTTATTGTGACGCGAGCGATGAGAGTAGGGTTAAAACCGAAGCGCGGTCGGGTCGGCGATCCGGAAGGTAAAAGCGATAACATAGCGCCTGTAATGAACTCCAAAGTAGACGAAAAACGGCCTCGGTGGAGACCAAAAGGGTCTGGAAAGCGAGTCACGCCGGTGGTAGATGTGCCTCCCCGCCGCGGCGTACCCGATCGTCTAAGAAGTAGCAGCGATGGGAGAAGGGAAGCATTGTAATAATAGGGGGGAGTTCGTATGTAAATTCGCATCCAGTTTAATATGCGTTTGGCGTAGGCAAGTAACCACTTGGGCACCTGCATTAATGTGATCTATTTTCCTCAACAGACGAGGAAGACTCAGGTAGAATGGGAGGCGAAGTTCGCCGAGGTGCACGACCTGGCAGGATGGATGGCGGATAAGGTGCTGCCACACTTTTTCCGGCCGGATCACGACGATCCACCAGAAATGGCCGACTTATGCCGGGTGATGTGGATTGGAGCTCGGCGAGGAGCTGTAAAGAAGGCGATGGCCTTGTTACAAGAAAACTGGACGGAAGAGACCAGCGAGGACACCACCGACTTGAGCGTGACGGAGGATGAGGAAGAAGGCCTGGAGGAAGGAGCTGTGGGCGGCGTCGCAGAGGCGGCAAGCGCAGTGGCGGAGACCGCCATGGAAAGTGAGTGGCGAGACGTGCAGGCTCACTTGGAGGTGGCGCGAGACCTGCATAGGTCTTCGGTCCGCGCAGTAAAAGACTCCACCGTCAGGATTGACGCCTACCTGCTAAAATATGGGGAGCAGGGCAAAGGGATCGCGGGCGACTGGCCAGTGGCAATGGGGGATGCCATGAAAAAATCTGCTGAGCTCCAGGCCCGACTGGATGCGGCAAAGGGCGAGCAGGAGAAGGTCGGAGGAGAACCGCTACCGCCTATTCCAATGCCAGCTGCGGACCTGGGTGCCAGGCCAAAAAGATACCGGTGCAGCCAGTGTGGGCTAAACGGGGTGAAGAGGGGAAGAGAGTGCCCCAACCGCATTAACTACCCGGGTTATCGCACGCCCCGTTAAGCGAGGAATTTTTTTTTTATATATAGATATAGTTATTTTTGTTTAATTTATTTTTCATATTTTTATATTGCCCCACTGGTACCAGGAGGTACTTGTATTAATAAAAGAGAGAAAAGGGAAGATACTTTGTTATATTGTGGTTATACCCGATGTTTTATAAATTTGAACTTGCAAAATTTTTTTTTTCTCCTGTGTAGATATTGTGTTGGAGAATTTTAGAGTAGGTAATAGAATTTTAATAATTTTTTTTTATCCCTTCTCTAATGCCGAGATTTGCATGATATACCTATTTTGTTGTGTGGGTAAAAAGAGAGAGAGACGATGGTAGAGCTGGCACGCTCACAAGTTACCAGCATCTGGGGGAGGGGCGTGTAACGGGAAATTCCTCCGTTACGAGTCTCTCTCTCCAGAATGTGTATAAATGCATTAGTATTAATATGATACAGATGTTACAGGTGTCAACGGCGAGGAGAGGAGAGAAGGGGGCGAGGTTCCATGTGTAGGTAAGAGAGAGATAGAGAGAGAGAGAGCACTGACCCACCCCGCGCGCCGTGAGAGCGCGGCGGATGAGGAGAGACGCTCGACTATTGAGATACGCCGGGCGTGAATTAGCGCGAAAAGCGGTAGTGTGCAGCACGAACACCGAAAGGTGAAAGCCCGAATCGTGTGTGTGTGTGGGTGCAGTGAGAGAGTGAGTGAGTGCGTGCTGGTGCAGATTGTGCCCAGTACCATACGAGCGTCCTATACTTGGTGCACTTAACAGCGGGAGAAGCGACCGTCCACGACAGGGCAGGCGTGGCGCCGTTCCCGCGCTTTCGAACATGGCTGAGCAGCGCAATGTAAGTGCTAGCTCTTGGCATCTCTCTCTCCAATCTTTCGCCCTTTTCTCTCTCCGCGAGCACCGAAGGCGACTTCGCAGGAGCGAAGTCTAGTGTAAAGCCAGTATTTTAAAATATATCTCTTTTATCCTTATCACGGCGTATTGCTTTGTTTCCCGTCCGTATTCGTTCGTGTATTATGCTCGCGATTTCTAGGAAATCGACGAGAGGCAGAGCTCCTGACGGGCGAGTGTTTCGGAGCAACATTCGGCTCCAACGTAAACCATCATCTCATGCTAGACTCGATGTGCTTAGCCCGCAGATTACCTGCAGCACAGGCGATTGACCGCATATTACGATGCGTATATGAGATTCGGTAAATCTCATTATGAGCGGAGATAAATTCCCCGTTACAGTCTCTAATTATTCTATTTAGTGATGCTGGATTGTTGTGGATAGCTCCAGTATAGTAAGGTGAAATAATAATTGTTTATTTACTACAATTTTTAGTGAAGGCATTGAATGAATTGGCGATGAATGAGAAGTGGATGCAGCTGGATTTTGTCAGATATGTAAAACCCATTTTCTAATAAAATAAGATTCATTTCTAATAAATAAGAAAAAAAATACTTTGTAAAAAATAATCTTTTTTTTAGTTACAGGTCCAGTGTCTACACCCAGAGATCAAGAGAGGCAGAGAATTTTGTGTAATGTTGTAGCAACAGTTATTTCACAATATTTATAAATATATAAATAGGACAGAAATGACTCATGCTCTGGCATTCGACTCAGCAACAGGGAACTCAAGGTATGTTATTTATTCAATAATTTAAAAAATTCTGACAATTAATATATTTTCTATATTTCAGAAGAAGTTTTTAAGAAGAAAAGAGATCATTTTGACGTACAGTTCTGGCAACTGTAAAGCTGTTTTCTGGAAAACATGCAATTTTGAGGTTAGCGTAACTTACAAGTCCAATGGCTTGATAAATTTTGATGGGATTGGTCTTCAATTATTTGCAATTGATGTCATTGTAGAATGAAAAACTGCATAAATTGTATCTTTAAATAAAATTGAAATTTCATGAACTCACTTAGGCGACGTATCAATTCATGGTAATGAAGACACTTACAACCTTATGTGTTGTACCAAAACATACTTCTAGTTCAGAAGCATTTTTCGCAGAGGCTGGATATAACTTTAAAAGAGTGCATGCCCATGAATTATCTATGTCTATCAAGTCTGCTGACTATGAAATACTTTTAGATGAAGCTGAACTAAAGAAAATTACGGAATTAAAGAATCTACAAAAATAGATAATGATCCACCTAAAGTTCGTTGCGTCTCTTGTAAGAGACTAATCTGCCATCGAAATCTTCAATCTGTGGATAAATATACAAATAGTGTGAATTTGATCAAAGAATTATTAAATATATAAATATTAAAATACCAAAAAATCGGTTTTAGGAATAACTAAAAGAATATCGACTTTACGAAAAAGGTTAAAAAAGAAGATGCTGAAGAACACAAAAAGATACATGTTTTTTGTACAATTAGCTTTTCTCTAAAACCAAGTGCTACCAAAGTAAACATAGTAAAACGCTTAAATGAGCTCAAAATAACCCCTCTTTGGGCATTAACATAAGAGAATATTAATTTGTAAATTGTAAAGCACAAAAAGAACATAACTTCTCTCTATTTAACATTTTTTTCTAGGAGCGATTCGTTTCAAGATTACACTAGGAACACGGTCAAAAACGCTTAAATTAACTCAAAATTACCGATTTTTGGGCTTGAACATAAAAAATATTAATTTCTCATAAAAACGTTAAATGTTAAAGTTGTAGACTATAAAAACACGTAACTTTTCTCTCATATAACCTTTTTTGTAGGAGCAGTTCCTTTCAAGGTGACAGTGGAAAAACGATTTAAACTGCTTAAATTAGCTAAAAATGACCTCTTTTTGGTCTTTAACAATAAAAATATTAATTTCAAATAAAAGTGTTGCATGTAAAAGTTGTAGAGCATAAAAAAATGAAACTTTTCTCTCTAGAACACTTTGTACTAGGAATGATTCGTTTTAAGATAACAACAAAAAACACTCAAAAACGCTGAGTTGAACTGTTGCTTAATAAATACTTCAAGCGTATCCATCCTTAAAATACATAGCTTATGATGATCTAGAAGAAAGAAAAAGCAGAAAACGCAGAATCATCAAAAGGTAATTACCGCGCAGTTTCAGACAGCTATCAGCCTTACATCAAAATCTGATCAATAGCAGAATTAGTATTATTACCAATTTGAATTATTCCCTATAACAAATAAATATATATTACCATGTTATTTCCAAATACAATATTGATAAGTTTTTCTTTGTAACATTATTACATATATATAATTGACTTGATTAATAATATTTACATAAATTCAATATCGTCAATATGAAACAGTACTAAATTATAAATAACTGTAATCTAAAAATATTTTTTTTATTCTACAATTTATTCAAAAATATCTCTTGTTTCTTTTTACTAAAAAAATATTTCTAATAAAACTTGGAAGTAGAAACATTCTAAATACTTTAATTAAAAATAAAAGTAAAATTTATCTTCACTAACTCACTTGCATCAATTCCAAATTCGTAGGACCATCAAATCATGTCACTAACAGTATCATTATTTGCATATGATATCAGAATGAGAGAACAGCGGGTACATGGCAAGCTAAAACCAACTATCATTAATATTTAACACTCCAGTCGCTTAAGGTTATCCGTTCTGGAATCTTATTGCAATAGATTAATTGTGTACACTGAATTTAAAAGAGTAAACAATATCTAAATTGATTGAAATTGATCTAAATAGTATGATAGGTAATGCTTAAAGTAGACCATATTCTCTATACAAAATAATTTCAAATTATTCAAGAGCATATTTCTTGGACATTAAAGATTACTCATGAATCATAAAATTTATAAAACACAAATTATTTTAAATATGTTAAATTAAAACTGAAATAAAACTCACTTTACTAACAATAGTAATGGCCAAACCACATGTGATGTATATGAATGGTGCAGCATAACTGAAAAATAGATCTGGACGCTCTAAAATAATATATCTACACAACAACAAATAAACGATAATTATTATTTTAATATAACAATTATTTCAATTTCGTTGTTGAAATTTCTATAAAAGTTATAAAATAAGCAGCAAAGTAGCCAAGAAAAGCATACACTATGTAAGGTATAGGCCAAGCTTGCCATGATCAATCCCAGCCTAATGACTAGTACAAAGGCACAGAGCCATGTGTCCAATAAGACATAATAATATGTCTAATTTAACAGCATCTACAAATGCTCCACTGCTTGGCAATGGTCAACCGGTACATAAAACTAGCACATTATCGATTTCTACGTGTAAACTTGCTGAAGTCAATGTAAGTCTCTTGTTTGTAATGTCTCTTCATAATGAATCAATAAAAGTGTTCCAAATAATACAATAGCAATGTAATAAATTATTGTTATTTCAATTATCGCTAAAAGAAATTTGACACTGTGACGTCCTAGGTGACGCACTATTTTATTTTATTTATTTTTAAGCTTAGAAATTTCTTCCTAATAGCTTGTGACATATCAAGGAATGTTTTAAAATTAAGGAGGAGGATTTTGTTATGTGGGTGAAAGACAGTTGGATCTGTCCGAGCGAACTTATTTTAAGTTCCTGGACAATATCCAACGTGAATATTTTTTTAGATCCGTCCGAGCGAACTTTGTTTTAGTTCCTGGACGATATCTAAGTGTATGAGTGTGAGTGTGTGAGTGTATATTGAAAAAATGAATATATAACAGGAAGTATTTTTAACTTACGAATTTATTCCTTGGCTTACACTTTAATAAAACAATATACTGTCGTTTATTCGTTTACACTTAGTATCGCATTTGTAAAACTGAATTAGTTTGTAGAACTGGAATTAACTTGTAGAACTGAATTTGCTTGTAGTACTGAAATTAACTTGTAGAACTGAATTTGCTTGTAGAACTTGTAGACTGCTGAGACTGAATGTAGAACTTGGAGTTTGGAGTATGGTGTTCGGAGCTTGCAGTTTGAAAGTTTCGAGTTCCGGAGACGGACTCCGGAATCTCTACTGAATGTCGCAGAGTGATGCGCGTGCTTTTAAAAACAATGACCCGCCTAATTTTCCGTAGGCGTATGTAGGTCAAGACGGGAAGATGTCATTGGTGATTGGTTGAAGTTTCATTGGTCAACCCTTTGATTTGTGGTGGGGCAGTTCGAGACTTCCGAGTTCTCGGCGGGTTAATATATTTTCCCCAACTCATTAGGTTTTTGTCCGGCGCTGATTTTTATGGTTCTAGTGTATACGCGATGGATTCACTGGTTTTTCCAACTCCTTAGGTGTTGATTTTTATAGTCCAGTCGTTCGCGTGGCAGGCGTTAGGTTATCGCGACTAATTGTTAGGTTTTCCTGGCGTGAAAATGTTTCGGTAGTTCGGCACGCGCGGATTATGTTTTATGGTAGGGTTAATACATAGATGCTACAGTGGCAAGCCTGGAATACATGAGTTTAAGAACAAAAGTAAATGAAAAGAAAATCCTATGGTTTTCATAGGATGTTACAACACTATTTTTTACAGTTTTAGAATAAAATTTATTAGCTTTTGTTGAATGATTTGTTTCTAACTTTTTTGTCCGCAAACAATCAACTTAAAGAATTTGAAATAATAGTTTTACAGTCCAGTAATGATTAGCGTTAATAGTACAAACATAAACTTGTAAGTTTTAACAAGACAAGTAAATCACATTTTAACAATGTAAGATTTACAATTTTTATTGCATCTATAAGATTTTAATAAGATTTTTACTGTTTGTTTTTAAATTTTGTCGTTGAAATTTTTATAGAACTTGTATACAGTATCATATAATTCTGAAAAAAAAAGTTTTTATTCAGAGCCAGTGGTCATCATAGACATGTATGATCATATTCTTTTAAACTAATATGAATGAGTATATAAGTTAGCACGATGACAGTTTTTCTCTCTCTATATATATATATGAGACGTTTCACGTCAACGGACACAGCGAGTTGCCCAAAATTCAACACAATAAATAGATACGTAAGTTATACCAACATTTTCCTTAAACTATACTCTTCCGAATTCCACATGGAATTTTTTGAAATTCATATCGAAATTTTCAATATCGCGGCTGAAAGTAGCGTAGATCACTCTGAGGGAGTAGACATGAGTCGTTAGCAATCTCTTAAAAAGTCTTAAAATTTTGGTATAAGCTTATTTCCATATATTTTTTATCGCTGAATACGAATATGGCCCTTATTTTTCATCATTACATTTCATAACGTCCCTAACCTCACACAACTGCAAAAATATATAGTTTTACGTGATTTAGAGACGCTTAAGACAAGAAAAAACTTCGATGTGAACTCATTTCCATGTATTTTTTATCGCTGACTACGAATATGGCCTTTTCTTTTATCATTACATTTCAGAACGTCCCTAACCTCAAAAAAACTGCAAAAATATGCGGTTTTACGTTATTTAAAAAAGCTTAAAACATTAAAAAATTTCAATGTCAACTTATTTCAATGTACTTTTTATCTTTAAATACGAATGTGACATTATTTTTTCATTCTTAACCTCCGAAATCTCTTCGAAAATGCAGTTTTACGCGCTTTCTATAGTCTCTTAAAGCATCGTGAAAATTTGGTCTAACCTTCTTAACGTACATTTTTTATCAATGAATACTAATATAACCTTATTTTTTATTGATCTCACAGAAAGTTATTTCTAATCTCTAAAAATTCTCCAAAAAAGAAGTTTTTACGGGTTTTACATCCCCTCAAGATGTAGTAAAGTTCATTCTTTGCAGCACACATTTTCTAGAAGATAAATATTTTAGAAGTAACACAATTTTATGGTTTTTCGGAATTGCGGATTATGAATGTGTAGTCATATTTGTGAAATACAAAGAGACTAATTTAATATGGCAGACTATCTGAAAAAATGTAATATTTATGGTATAAAAAATACTATAATATTTTGCGTGTAGTTTAAATAAAATAAGCACTTAATGATTTTCAAGGGATTTTGGATGTTAGGAATGACCTGCAGTGACTTTGGTCAAAAATAATCTTATATTCGTATTCAGCGATGAAAAATATATGGAAATAAGTTGACATCGAAATTTTTTTAGATCTTCAGCGTCTGTAAATATTGTAAAACTGCATATTTTTGCAATTTTCTGAGGTTAGGGACGTTCTGAAATATAATGATGAAAAGTTACGGTCATATTCGTATTCAGAGATGAGAAGTACATAGAAATAAGCTTATACCAAAATTTTAAGACTTTTTAAGAGATTGCTAACGACTCATGTCTACTCCCTCAGAGTGATCTACGCTACTTTCAGCCGCGATATTGAAAATTTTGATATGAATTTCAAAAAATTCCATGCGGAATTCGGAAGAGTATAGTTTAAAGAAAATGTTGGTATAACTTACGTATCTATTTATTGTGTTGAGTTTTGGGCAACTCGCTGTGTCCGTTGACGTGAAACGTCTCATATATATATATACATTTAAAATTATTATGGCGTGCACACAAGCTGCGCTTTGCGATTCTTTTCGAGGTACGCGTCTGCATAAATTTATTTAATATAGAGTTCGGACTCGAAAAGTCGCTTGTAGTATCGCGTAGGGCTTTTTGCGTGATTCGCGGTTTAGTTTTATATTTTTATTTGACTCGCAACGGTAAACTATACAGCCACGTAATGGACTGTATAATTTCCAAGAGTCGTATTTTGTTATTTACTTTGATTCAGGTTTAATTATAATCTTAATCGCTAGGAAAACTATACAGCCACACAATGGACTGCATCGTTATCACGGATTATTAGATTATTTTATTGATTCATGTTTGACTCGCGACGGACGACTACACAGCCACGTAATGGACTGTTCGATCTCCAAGAGTCTTATAATTTTTTAATTATAATCTTAATGACGATGGAAGACTATACAGAGAGGAGATATATTTAATGAATCTCTCGCTTTGCAGCTCAGAATAATTTATTCGAAAGAAAAAGGCTCTCAGGTAAACCGAGAGAGTTCTAGCTCCAGGAGCTGTAGCAAGCGTGTGTCTCTTGTGAGGCGGCGCAGCGCCTTTTATACTCGTAACGAGCGTGGAAAAGGGTTATCCCGTCCGTGAGGAGCTTTTCCCTCCTCCACGCCGTTACGAGTTTCGGTGAGGCGCGCTCGCTCAAGCTCGGGCTTTCCCGCCGGCGCTCGAGCTTTACAAGTCGAGACATATATACATATATACATTTTTACATTTCGCTTGGCGCGCGCTCTTATATACAAAAGCTAATACGCTTACGCGTGGGCTGGGCGTTACATTGCCCCCCCAAAATAAAAATTTTAAATTTAAAACTTAAACAAAAAGGACAATTTATAATTTTTATTTAAAGAATAAATGAAAAACGGCCAGTCTTATTAATAATCACAGAACACAAAATAAGTCACTTGCTGTTCAAAATTAATCAATATAAGGATAACGAAAAATCGCAGTGCATAAAAAATCTTAAAATAAAACCATCACTTATCTGTGTATAATAAAAAAAAAAAATATAAGAGGATCTTTAACAGAAATATAACTTAAATCACACAAGATGTCGCTATCTAAAAAATCACTTGTTCACAAAAAAAAAAAATATATATGTATATTAGTTCGAATTGTTTTTAATTTTTAGCCTTTTGAGCCATGGTTCCAGCTCCCCGGGACGCACTATATCTTCCCTGTTCGAGGCGAGGCCGTGGTGATATTGATGCGGTAAGTCCGCGTAGAAGGCGTCGTCTGCGGTGTCGTTGTTGTTGGCGTCGGCGGTGGTGAAGGCATCGCACGACGGGGGAGGCGGTTCCTCACAGCCACCGTCGGTGGTTAGCTGTTCGACCTCGTCCAGGAGCTGGCTGAGCTCGTCGACGTTGGCGATGGTGGTGGTGGCGTCGCAGTTGGCGGCGAGCTCACGCTCACGGGCCTCGATGTCGAGCTGCAGCGCGGTGATTATCGTGTCCACCCTCTGCAGTTCATCGCTGATCTCGCCGGGATGCGGGCGCTACTGCCCGCGTCGTTGGTGGTGATGGTGGTCCTCCTCGTCCCTCCTCGGCGCCGTTGTGGAGACGACGGTGGAGGTAGCCGTGTGGTGGGTGGCGAACTCAGGCTCGCGGTTACGGTGGTGGTCGCTGTTGTTCCTCTTCGGCGTCTGCGTGTATTTGGTCGCACGGCGGCGAAGCGTCTGCGTGCCCCTGCCGTTGCGGTAGTGGCCCTCCTCCTTCTCCCACTTGGCGTTGGTGGCTCTCTTCACCTTCGCGCACATGATGTGCAGCCGGTCCCACTGCACCCTGACGAAATCTCCGTCGGAGATCTGGGTATAGGCGTTGCAGCACGCCATCAGCTCCGTTTGGGTGCTGGTGCTCTGTCTCTCTTGCACCCTCTAGTGCGCTCTCTCGCACCCTCCCCCGCTCGCTCGGCTGACGCGGTTTGTTTACGTCGCGAGGCCCACCTAGCTCCGAAATGCTGGGTTTTAAGCCCTTTAAATTTTTAATACGGCGGACTTTAACAACTCTATATTTCAAAAATTCTTCGTAGCTCTTCTACTGCATCTTTTTTGTTAATTCTTTCGCGTATTTTCTTCGTCTTACTAACACTATCTCTTGTTGTCTTTTCTTAGTTGCTCATGAATTATTATATATTAATTAATTATTATTTGTTTAATGAATTATTTAAATTAACGTATGTGATATCACATGTTTCACAATAATGTATATATTTAATTTTAACGTTTGTAATGTTATAATGTATCTTAATATATTAATTATTACTCGGAAAAATACGGTTTTAAATTAGATCTCTTTCTTTTTCTATTTTATTGTTGTATAATAAATACGTATCCGTGTTCACTATTTCTATCACTGTGTATGGTCCTTCGTACACGTTAAAGAATTTCACTATTTTATTATCGAATGCGTCTGAAATATTTAATGCTTTGACTAATACTAAGTCGCCGGTATTGAATGTGTAATGCGTTTTATTGGCGTTCTTTTTATCGGCGCGTCTTTTAATCTTACTATGCATCTTTTCGCGTGCAAAGAAGATTTTTCTTTCGAAAGGAGCGTCTGTAACTCGCGGTATTTTAAATCACTTTTCCCAAAAACGTATGGGCGTGATATTTAAATGTAGCACGATGGGCGTATATCCGGTTGTTTCGTGATGCGTTTCATTCATGATATTTTTGATTATTTTAACGTATCGCGCCCATCCGCTATGCTTATTTTTTACGAATGCCCGGAAAAATCTTCCAAGTTCGCGGTGCATGTGCTCGACTGCGTTGCTTTGCGGATGGCAGATGGAAGAGAATATTGGCTTTACGCCTTCTTCTTTTAGCTTTTTTAGCCATTTTTCCGACGTAAACTGTGTGCCGTGATCGGATATGATCGATTTCGGTTTTCTGTAATTTTTTACGTAGTCATTAAAGATTTTGCGAATTACTGTCGCAGTATGCGCTCTTTTGATCGGGTACAAATTACTAGTTTTGAAAATGCATCTACTGTTGTTAATATATGTTTCACGCCACCCGTAGACGTCGGTAAGGGTCCGTAAAAGTCTATAGATAATAGATCGCTTGGTTTATCAATCAACATTGGTTGCGTCAGCTTATTATATTTCTTGGTTAAGTACTTTGTTTTTTGACACGTATCACACGTGTGCAATTTTTGAATCGTAATTTTTCTTAATTTGGGAGTATAAAAGTGCTCGAAAATCATCGTGTAGATTTTTCTCGCCCCTACATGTCCATAAATTTCATTTAGTTCCATTATCAATTGCTCGATTATTGATTTTAGCAGTATTATTTTAATTCTATTTCGCGCTATTTTACATAGTAATTTTTCGTGTAGCGCGAATCTTTTTCTCACGTTCTCGTCGTTTGATTTTATCTTATCAACGATGCAAGCTATGTATTGATCGTCTTTTTGTAGTTTTTCGAGATTTTTAAGTTTGTTTCTTAAATCGCGGCTCGGGTTTTGCCCGTGTAACGCGGCGATTATTATTTCCGATTTATTTTTTGTATTATCATAGTTTTCGTTGTAGGCTCGACTCAGGTAGTCGGCTACAGCGTTCTTCTTTCCGGGTAGATATTCCGGGCTAACATTATAATCTTGGATCGCCAAATTCCAACGTCGCAATCGTGCGTTGTTGAATTTGCAATTTCTTAAGAACGTAAGTGCTTCGTGATCTGTACGCACGATGATTTTAGACGCGCCTTTTAAATACGTATCTAGTCTATTCAATGCCCATACGATCGCGAGCATTTCTTTCTCGGTCGTAAAATAGGAGCTTTCGCTTCCTTTTAATGTACGGCTGATAAACGTGATTATCACTTCCTCGCTTTGATCATCGAGTTGTGATAGGACTGCAGCTATTGCAAGATCGCTTGCATCTGTAGTTAAAATATAAGCTTTTTTAGGGTCTGCAAATTTTTAAATTATATTTTTGTCAAAAAGGTCTTTTATATCGTCACACGCTTTTTGATGCTCTGCGGTCCATTCGTATTTTACGCCTTTTTAAAGCAAATTTACTAACGGAATCGTGTGTTTAGAATAATTATTTACAAACTTACTATAAAAATTAACGAAACCGAGGAAAGCGTGTAGCTCTTTAATATTTCTTGGTATTTTAAAGTTCTTAATGGTATTTATTTTATCTGGCTCCTGTTTTAAACCATCGGCCGATATTATATGTCCAAGGAAGTGGACTTCGCTCTGCGCGAAATTTGATTTCGCGAAATTTATTCTTAAATTGTGTTTCGATAGTCTTTCGAATAACTTACGTAGGTGTACTAAATGCATTTCAAACGTATCAGAAATTACGAATAAGTCATCTACAAATGACAATAAAAAGTCGTTAAAGTCGTGAATAGCTTCGTCTAGACCGCGTATTAATGCTGCGCTGCTTGTTTTTAAGCCAAATGCAACTACATTGTACTCGTA
>UELU01099163.1:0-10114 GCA_900490025.1 Megastigmus dorsalis
CCCAACCCAACCCAACACCGGCCCAACACGACATTCAACCATAAACAATGCAAAATGCGTAATACAGCGATGCGCCCTATAAAAGTGGGACCCCCGTTCAATGCCATATTTCCAAAATTTTTAAATTTGTTCAGACAGATGTAATGTCCACAGACTGTACACTTGTATTATAATGAAGTTGAGCAAATACTAGAAGTTCATCCCATTCACATTTTTTGTTGCAAAATTTTTCAAATATTCACAGAGGGGATGATATGCTCTTTCTAAAGAATCATTAGATTGAGGTGAAAAAGCTGTTATTTCAATTATTGAAAATTTAAATCGACGTGCTATTTGTTTCATCATTTTACTTGTAATTTTTGCTCCTCTGTCAGTTAATACTATTTTAGGTGAACCAAAAATACATATAAAATTTTTTATAAATGCCTCTGAGACTGACTCTGTTTGGTCTTTTAAAGGCGATAATATAATGAATTTTGATAATTGATCTTGGATCGATAAAATATATTTGTTATTTCTTTTATAAATATTAATTGGGCCTACAATATCCATTGCTATTTTATCATAACTTTTGAAAGGTGTATTTGTGATAACCATTGGTTGTTTAGTTTTTATGCGTTTAAGTTTATTTCTTTGACAGTCTTCACAAAGTTTCATTCTATTTTGAATATCGATTTTAAGATTTTCCCACGAATATTTATCTTTTATCCTATTATAAGATCTATTTACACCTGAATGTCCTGCTAATTTAGAAGAATGATATAAATCAAAAATTCTTCCTCTGTCATTAAAACATATTAAAACTTTAATTTTTGTATTGTCAAAAACCTTTTTTAACATTTCTTCGATTTCTAGCCAGTTTATATTAAGTATTTCAATGTCTTTTGATATACTAAAAATAGATATGTTACTCTGGATTAATAAATTTGTTAAATTTTTAAATAGGTTTAATAAGTTTTCTTTCAGAATTTTTGACGATGCAGCTGTATTTAGCGCTAAAGTAAAAAGTTTTTTATTGTCAATATTTTGAACATTTATCTTATTCTCAGGTAGAATTGGGCACAATTTTACACCTTTACTTTTAATTATTATAATATATCAGTATTTTTATCTAAAGTTTTGCCTTGATGATTAATTATGTTTGTAACGTTATCATTTCTGAATAGGATAGAATTCTTTGAATAAATTATATTCTTATAATTATCTGTTTGGACATCATTTAAAATTGTTTCCTTACTTGTATCTGTCAGATGGCGCTACTGTTCTACGCCACTGTCTCTCTCTTTGCGCGCTCGCCGCTCGAGCAACACACATTGGGTTGGCGTCCCGAACGATGTACACGCATCTCATTACCAAGTCTTCTTTATTAAATACACATTAGACATAAAGAGACCCTTTTCATTTCACAAAACCTACAAATAACTTTACATGGCGCAGTTGGTAGGGCATGGTTAGAATTCTCGTATGTATGCACACCCTCGGGTAACATATATCGGGCAAATTTGTCGCAAGGCAAATGAGTGACGGATAACAAAGGAGACTACCAGTGAGATCGAGAAAAAACTTGAACGTGCAGATTCAGGTGAAGAAGCAAACACCTCGACAGAGGCTGAAACAAATTGCACAATGGAAGGAATCTTTCAGGCACCGTTGGCACTCTCCTTCGAAGGTAACGTTAAAGAAAATTAGAAACATTGGTGTCAAGAAATTTATTTGAAGGCGACAGACCTTGAAAGTAAATCAGATGAAAGAAAAATAGCTGTTCTTCTTCATGTAGCAGGAAAAGAAGCTATTGAAAAATTCAACATGTTTGGACTTAGTGAAAAACAAAAGAAAAAGTTAACCGAAGTGTATAAAGCTTTTGAAAATTTTTGTATGCCGAAAGTAAATGAAACTGTCGAAAGACATCTATTTTTTGCAAGAAATCAAAAAAGTGGTGAAAATTTTGCATGTTTTTGACGGAGTTAAAAAAATTAAGTGCCTCATATGAATTTGGCGATTTGAGGGACAGTCTGATCAATGACAGAATTGTTGATGGAATATTAAATCAACAAGTAAAAAACAGATTATTAAGAGAAGAAAATTTGACACTAGAAAAATGTGTGAATATATGCAAATCGGCAGAACTAGCTGAATTACAACGCTTGATAATGAAAATAAACTTGAAGAAAAAAAATTTAAAAAAAAGCAACAGAGATGGATACAAGGACGTCAAAAGTAGAAAAGAAAACAAATCCAAGAAAGAGAGTCAACCGTTGCGTGATTCCTGGAAGTGTTCACAGCCGAGCAGAGGCAACACCGCGCAAGCAGTACGAGGTAGCTCTATGAGAGAGTGACAAGGACAAAGACAAAGTGGTAACAGCAACTTCAACTGTTTGAGGTACGGCAGGCAGCATAGACCACGTGAGTCTCCGGCCTACGGCAAGATGTGCCATCACTGCAATGGTAATAATCACTTGGCGGATATGTGTAAGAAACGCGAAATGAATGAAGTTAAAGAAAATAGTTTAGATTCTTTCATAATAAATGCAGTAAATAAACATAGAGTTAGTAACATATATGAATGGTTAGAAAATGTTTGTGTTAATAAGAAATTAAACATGCTGGTAAAATTAAATTCAGGTGCGCATTGTAATGTTATATCGTTAAGCGAATTTAACAAAGTGAAAGCTCAGGTTAGGTTAGAAAAACCAAACACGATACTGCCAAGCTATGGTGGCAGTAATATTCAAGTAGCATGTATTTACAGATTAAACTGCAAATTTAGTAATAGAGATGAAAAACTGATTGAATTTGTTGTAGTAAAGGGTGAAAAACATAATCATCCTACAGTGATAGGATTACCTACTCTATTAGACTTGAATTTAATAAAAAAAGTTGAGTCAATAATTGAGTTAAATGAAAAACATACTAAAAGAATATTGTGACCTTTTTGAAGGCATTAGTATAATAAAAGATTTTGAATACGACATAAAATTAAAAGAAGATTCTAAGGGTAGTATAGCAGCCTGTAGAAAAGTGCCGGTAGCCTTGCTTGAACCGTTAAAGAATGAATTAAATAAAATGAAAAGATTAGGTATCATAAAAAGAGTAAATGAACCATCTGACTGGGTCAATCCACTTGTTATCACACAGAACAAAGATGATAATATTAGGATATGCATAGATCCAACTGATCTTAACAAGTGTGCAAGGTGTCAACACCATGTTATTCCTACATTTGACGAACTATGTGCACAGATGTCTAATGCAAAAATTTTTAGTGCTTTAGATGCGAACAGAGGGTTCTGGCAAATAAAACTAACAAAAAAAAGCTCAGAGTACGTCACTTTTATTATACCTTTTGGTAGGTTTAGATTTAAAGTTATGCCATTTGGAATCTCTACCGCAACTGAAGTATTTCAAAATTGCTTTGAACAAATATTTGGTGACATTAATGGAGTAATAATATTAGTCGATGACATTTTAGTTTGGGGTACTACTGTTCAGGAGCATGATTCTAGGCTAAAAAAAGTATTAGATAGAGCCAGAGTAAGAAATGTGAAATTTCATCTAAAAAATGTCAATTTAAAAAGTCTGAAGTTAAATATATAGGACACATTTTTTCAGATAAGGGCATTAGAGTAGACCCTGAAAAAGTTAAAGCTATAACTGAAAGGAAATCTCCTGCAAATAAAGAGGAGTTGTTAAAGTTTTTAGGTATGCTAGCATATGTAGGAAGATTTGTACCCAACTTGTCTAGCATAAATTCCAATATAAGAAACCTTACAAAAAAGAATGTTGAATGGATTTGAGACACAAATGCTCAAAAAGAATTTGATAATTTAAAAAACGTTCTTATAAATTCTCCTACTTTAAAGTATTTTGATGTAAGCAAACCAGTTGTTTTGAGTGTTGATGCTTCACAAAAAGGTTTTGGAGTAGTTTTACTACAAGAAAATCTTCCAATGGCATATGCTAGCAGGGCCTTAACTGAAACTGAGACTAGATATGCGCAAATTGAAAAAGAAGCGTTAGCTATTGTGTTTGCTTGTAACAAGTTTCATCAATATATTTATGGCAAGAAAGTGTAGTGGAAAGTGATCACAAGCCTCTTGAGACCATTTTTAAGAAACAATTTAATCAATGCCCAGCTCGCATACAAAGAATGAAACATGTTACACAAAGGTATGCCATTGAGGTTAAGTACAAACCTGGAAAAGAGCTATTTTGATGCTTTGTCCAGAATACACGTGCCGAGCCGAATATAATGTTCAACGGAATATTATATTCGGCAGATAGAATATTCGAACGTCCGATACGTTCGGCGTTCTGTTGGAATTTCGGATAGAACTATTTAAACTGAAGTGTGCGCGTTCGACGGCAACGGCCGGCGCGCACACACTAACATCTCGTTCTTTGTATCTTTGATTTGTTTTTCGTAGACGAATAAACGTTGTCGTTACAGTTTATTCGTCCAGCACTTTACTTATTGCAAATTTCCCGTATCCGAACCCCGATTACCGCCACTCTCCGCGGGGCTTGCAGCGGTCAGCTGCAAATCATAAGCTGAGCATCCGAGCCCGGTAAAGAGAGCCGGCGGCGCATGTGTGGGCATACACGCGCACAAGACACACCGAGAACGAGAAAAGCGAGAGCACAGAGCTCTCGCGTTGTAGCAGGCCCTGGCAACTCGTGGTGGGACTCGGTACGTCCCGGGGTAACTAACTGGCTGCCAAGTTACCCCCCGAAATACCCTGTTACAAACCATAGGGCAGGAAATTTTATAAGCTGCGAAAAGAGAAGGGAGAAATACAGGGAACCATTATAGGCAATTAGAAGAGGATTTACTAAAATTTTTTATAAGAGGTCTGCACTGGGTAATTAAAGCGCGGTTAGGTACAGTACAAAACTTAGACGATGCGACAGCAGAAGCAATAGAAGTTGAAAGAGATTTTGCGTGCTACGAACCGGAGGAAATAAATGACACTATAAAAATTATAACAGAAAATAAAAATCAGCATCAAATCGCTAAAGTCCATTTCATAGAAGATACACCGAAAATAGTGTGTCAAATGTGTACAAAGCCGGGCCATACAGCACCCAAGTGCTGGAAAATCGAGCAGTATGCTGGCAACGCGAACGAGCAAGGCCAGCGTAGAGGCGCATGGGCGGGGCCTAGAGACGCGCAGCGGCCGACTCAATGGCCGCGCTACGGAACGGCCGCGCCGAAAGAATAGAATAACCAATACGTACATAGACAAAATGCTACGTTTCTTAGAAACGAAAAAATAAAATTCGAACAAGTAATATGCAATTATTGTAAAAAGGAAGGGCATATACTAGAAGAATGTAGGAAAAGAATATTTAATAACCAAATGCGCGAGCAGCAAGCGGGAAACGGACAAAGTCCCCGTCTATAGGGCGTAAGAGGGGAGACCAGCTATGGATCACGCCCAAAAAACGAGCAGGCACAGCAATCATCATCAAAAGAAATGTTCATTTAAGTAAAAATATTAAATCGCCAATAATCCCTTTAAAAAATCCAATAAATAATAAACAAATGTTGTTACTCCTCGACTCAGGCGCAGAGCCAAATTTATTAAAAATAAATAATTTAGTTAACAATGTAACATATAAGGTAGCGTTTTTCTAACTCGGGATTTGCTACTCTTATTTTAATTTCAACAATCGTCCGTCTCGACGACTCCGTTGCCCGTTGCTCACTCCCGATAAATGTATGATGCTCCTACCTTTTTTTTTTTTTAAGATCTCGCTGTTGGCCGATCTACTCTCGTCCGGGAAGCTAGGGTAAAAGCGAATATCGTGCAACCAGGAGAAAGACAAAGCGTGACAAGGGTTTACAGGGTAATATAATGATTTAATTGATTTACAAATTCTTACAGAGAATCGACTCCGCGTATCGCGATGCGCGATCGTAGGCCCGGCTACGAATGTCGTGAGGGCGATTCGCGATAAACTCTAAGTAGATGAATCCCCCAAGTCTCGGTGTCCACTGCAAGGCTCCACCAGGTCTCGAACCACAAACACAATCACCCACGTATCGAAATAACATCTCGGTGATTAAACTTAAGTAATTTCGCGTACCGTACAAGTTTTCTCCGCTCCTTTTTACAAATTTCCAAAGTTCGGTTAAACCAGCGTTCTCTACGAGACGAAGCGGGAGAGCGAGCGCTCTTCGAATTTCGGCCCTGCCGTTGATGCTGCTCGCTGACAGTGACGGTCATTGCACGGGCCGGTACGACAGACGAACGAAACTAAACCGGAAATAAGACAGTCAAAATCGCACTCTGAAATGGGTTCAATGGGAAAAACAAATCAGGAAAAGAATTTAGATTTCCAAAAACAGTCAAAATCGGACTCTGAAATGGGTTCAATAGAAAAATCGAATTCTGAAATGAATTTATATTTTCAAAAACAGTCAAAATCGGACTCTGAAATGGGTTCAATAGAAAAATCGAATTCTGAAAAGAATTTAAATTTTCAAAAACAGTCAAAATCGAATTCTGAAATGGATTCAATAAATAAAACAAAATCAAATTCGGATATAATTCCAAGTACTAAATCGAAATCAAATTCGGATATAATTCCAAGTACTAAATCGAAATCAAATTCGGATATAATGCAAGTACTAAATCAAAATCAAATTCGGATATAATTCCAAGTGCTAAATCGAAATCAAATTCTGATATAATTCCAAGTGCTAAATCGAAATCAAATTCGGATATAATTCCAAGTGCTAAATAGAAATCAAATTCGGACATAATTCCAAGTGCTATATTGAAATCAAATTCAGATATAATTCCAAGTACTAAATCGAAATCAAATTCGGATATAGATCCAAATACTAAATCAAAATCAAAATCTTCAAATTTTTCAATCTCAATCCTGTATTAATTGCTAATTACTTTACGAATTCGAATTCTAATACTAGTCTGAATACGAATTCGGATTGTAATATAACTATTAACATGGAAGCAAATTCAAATTCAAAATCTAAATCAAAATTTCACTCCAGTGAAAAAATTATAAAGCAAGAATTAAAAGAAAATTCTATGTAGACTCCTAAATCTAAAAATGAAATTATAAAACAAGAATTAAAAGAAAATTCTATGCACACTCCTAAACCTAAAAATGAAAGTATAATACATGTTTTAAAAGAAAACTCTAAGCGGATTCTAAAACTTAAATCTGAAAATAATATTATTAAACAAGAATTAGATGAAAAACCTACACAAATTCTAAGCTTTAACTCTAAAAGTAGAGTTATAAATGAAAGCCTCATAAACTCGCAGAGAGACGGAACAAAATAATATGAAAAATCTAATACCACAATTTATTTCAAAAGTCAAAATTAGCGAAAAGAAACGAGGAGAAATGTGTGAAGAAGAAACAAGAACTCTGCAGCAAAGGAATTAAAAAATAACGGAGTGTTATACGAGAACGCAAAAGATATGGAAATATTAATACAAAATGTCTTGCCTAAAATTTTAAATAACGAATTATGTGCGCGCATAGCAGGGGAAGCATGCCAGGTGTTGCATACACTGAAACTCTACATTGAATTGGGTTCTTTATCTAGTGAAACTAGCAAAAATTAAATAGAAAGAATCTGGGTAGGAACTACAAGAATTAAAAAACTATTAAAAAATAAGGCTCCAAAATTCGAGAAAGGAAAAAGAAGAGTTTTATGTATTAAAGAACACACGAACAATAGTAGGATAAAAGAGGTTAAACAACTACTACGTCTAGATCATCTATCGCCTATAGAAAAAACTGAAATAGAAAAACTTATAACAAATTTCAGCGATATATTTTATATTCCGGGCGAAAAACTTACAGCTACCCCAATTCTCAAACTCACTACACCGACCACCGACGATATCCCGTACATAAGGAGGAAATTCAAAAGCATGTAAATGAACTGCTAGAAAAGGGGATAATTGAGCCATCAACATCATCGTACTCGAGTCCATGTTTCCTGGTACCTAAAAAGGAGGATTTACAAGGCAATAAAAGATGTCAGGTGGTAATCGACTATAGGAAACTAAATGCAAAAACATTGGATGACCAATTCCCTCTGCCTAACATTAACGACATTTTGGATCAACTAGGAGCATAGCTGCAGGATATCATCAACTAGAAATTGATGAGAGAGACAGGCATAAAATCGCATTTGTAACTAATGGAGGTTTATATCATTTTAATAGAGGAAGTTTTGGTTTGCGCACAATGCCTGCAACGTTCTCACGCGCACTCACAATAGCACTTGCAGGGTTATTAAATAAGGAACTTTTCTGTTTCATTGACGATATAATTGTTTACTCGCGAACCTTGGATGAGCACATAAAACGACTGGAAAATCTGTTTTTAAGATTACGCAAAGGAGTACTAAAACTGCAACAGGAAAAATGCGAGTTTTTCAAGCAAGAAGTAACATATTTAGGCCATTTAATAGGTGCGCAAGGGGTCAAGCCCGATCCTCGCAAATTAGAGGCAGTAGATAATTATCCAAAACCGAAAAATCAAAAGAATATCAAGCAATTCTTAGGACTGGTGGGATATTACAGAAGATTTATTAATCAATTTTCTAAAATCGCTAAACCATTAACAGATTTATTAAAACAAGACGTGGAATTAGTATGGACGGAGAAAGCGCAAGAAGCTTTTGATATACTGCGAGGAGCCTATCCTCATTTTTCCGAATTTTGAACAAAGTTTCAACTTAACGACCGACGCATCGGGATATGATGTGGGAGGAATTCTCCCGCAAGGGAAAATCGGCAGCGACCAACCAGTCGCATACGTTTCAAGAGTATTAAGCGATGTAGAAAAACGCTGGGACACATTCAATAAAGAAGTACTGGCGCTGGTCTACATTAAACATTTCAGACAATATCTTTTTGGAAGATGATTCTTTCTCATAACCGACCATAGGCCGCTTGTTTGGCTACAAACACACAAAGATCCCAATTCGCGTGCAATGTGTTAGTGACTGCTGCTTGCAAAATACGATTTCGAAATCATATACAGACCGGGGCGTCTAAACGTAGCATATGCTCTATCTAGAAACGCAGTGGGGAGAGTTTTGACAATAGACAAGAAACCTCCAGACAGGCACAGGTATGACAAGCAATAAAGGCCTTACTCCCTCGCAAACATCAGAAACCAGCACAAGAAGGTCATAAGCCGCTCCAACCCGTCGAGAAGGAATGCGCCGAAGCGACACTGCCAAAGGTGAAAGAATTGGAGCAAATTCATGAGGTAGACGCAGAGGCACAGACGAGTCACACGCAGCAAAAAAAGGAGTATGCAAATGAAGAAGAAAATTTCGACGAGGCGGGCTCGCATGAAAATACAGAGAATAACGAAGACCCGTATAGCTCTCTAAACGGGGGGTTGGGATATTAGAAAGACTGCCTCCGCAAGTGAATACGGAGAATAACTCCAATAAATGCACGGGAAAAATTGTTTATGCGCAGGGACAATTATTTATACTTTATCGGGACTACTGAAAAGCCGTGTGATGTCGGGGCCAGACAATTGAAACTACAAAATAAATTACCAATATACAGAAACCTGGAGATTGGAGTTCCTATAGTCACTAAAGTCAATTCAAAAGTACATATAGCATTGCCACTTCGCACAGAAGCACTCGTTGGGCTATCGCTAATTAATAATAATCTAGAACAGCTGAGTAACAATTTAAAGGAACACTTGGAAACTGAAAATTCAATCGATAAGCATCGCTAAAACGGAATTTATAGAAAACATGAAATGGGAAGAGGTACTCAGAAAAATAAGAAAGGCATTTATTGAAACAAACACAAAATTAATAATATGCCTGGGTTTAAATCGAAATCCCGTCGCGGAAGATAGAGAGATAATAATAAGAGAAGCTCATTGCTCAGCAGTAGGTGGACACCGAGGAGTGACGTAAACATACAAACGAATTAAGCAGAATTATAACTGGGAGAAATTAAAAGAAGAAGTGCAAGATTTCATTAGAAAATGTTTAGATTGCCAATTAAAAAAGTTAGTAAGAGTGAAAACTCGCGCGCCAATGATCATAACTAACACCGGCTCACATGCTATGGAGCGCATTAGTATGGAC
>UELU01099164.1:0-10337 GCA_900490025.1 Megastigmus dorsalis
ATTCAATAGTGCTAATCGATCAGCTATAACAATGATTCTAAAAGGTTTACCTCGAAATAGGTTAGCGTAGTCTTCACGAAGCCCTCGGTTCTTCAAATAAATACACAAAGCTTCTGCATTTACATAAAAGTCCTGTAAAATTACGATTCAATGTTTATCAATCCACCTTATTTTATCTATACAATAAATAATATATAATTAATAATTTACCTTTGGTAGGGGTTCTGCAATAACAGACATGTTTGCACTTGGTCTTTCGGATAGGTTATGTTATGAGCACAGCGTAATGCGTATATCAGTAACTTACTCACACGCGTATGGCGCATACAGTAAAAATCAGCAATGTTAAATATAAATTTCGAGAAATTTTCAAATTTTCCAATTTCTTAATTTATACTCTTTTGGAAATTAGGGATTTTCTACTCTAATAGCTGCTCTTTGTTTTTTTAAAATGTACAAAATTTTTAATATGCCCTTTTGAAAAGAGTAAACCTGCTTATTTGCTCTTTTGGAATTTCCGAATTAAAATTTCTACTTTTAGAAAGTAGAAATTTTTTAATTTACTCTTGAAAAGAGTAAATCTGCTTATTTGCTCTTTTGGAATTTCGGGATTAAAATTTCTACTATCAAAAAGTAGAAATTTATTAATTTACTCTTTTGAAATGGAGAAAAACCATTTTATCCTTTTCAAAAGATTAAAATGTCAATTTTACTCTTTTCAAAACAGCGATTCTAGTTTTTTCTACATTATAAAGAGTAAAAATGTCATTTTACTGTTTTGAAAAGGGAGAATCACAAAATGTCTACTTTTTTGCGCCAATTTTTACTCTTTAGAGTTTAGAGTGTAAATTTTTAATCTAAATATTGTTCATATACTGTATTAGAACCTAATGATTTACCGGTACTCTCATAAGATACTTGTAGTATTTAAATTCCTAAAAGTACAACTATGTTTTAAAGAGCAGAAAATATAGTTACGTTTTATCAGATTTACAATTATTTAGTAAGACTTTCCAACTCCAAATATCGAAATTTTGAAATGAAACGCAGAAAATCGTGCATTACTTTCGAAAAATATCCCTGCTAGAAAGTTTAACGATATTTCAGCCAGATTGAAGCTAGATTTGCATGATATGCTTACAATATGGCTGTATTTCTGGACGGAAGCCCCGTGACCTGACGACGGTTTTCGATCAGAATCTGGGTGGATTATACTTAATTTTTAAAATAATATAAAAATATATTTTATTAATCGTTACTATATTTATTAATAAATATTGTATTGAAAAATACTAAAATAATAATTTAAAGCTTTATTATGTCCATTTGGGGTTAATTAATCCCATAAAGACATTTAAAAATCGACCTTCTGCTCGCGTACATAACCTATGTACCATAGGTGTTCGTTCTGTATACCCGAATGAGCAGTGTACGAGTGTAGAGCAACTGTGTGGCAAGACAGCTGTCGTTTGTAAGAAATCATAAATTTTTGTGTTTATATGCAGTGAAATCAAATTATTGATGCATATTATGTTTTTTTTTATTAAAAAAAAAACATTTATATTAAAAAATAACATTATATCTACAGTACACTGCTCTCGAATGAGCGTCTACTGCCCTAAAACGAGGCATCATCTCTCCCGCTAGCGCTGACGTAAAGGTCAGGTCCGCGTACGGGGTATCTCTTGTCCCGCTTTGAGACGTCAGATGTCCCAAAACTAGGCGGCAGCCGCACCGAAACAAAAGTACAGCAGCGCTCTCTTGTTTTGTGCGGCTGCACGTATATGCCCTTAATGGGTTTCTAGTCAGCTTGTGATTACATTCAGCCTAGAAATTAGCTAACAAATCTAGGTAAAAGCTAGTCTACCAACCAGCTCGACTCGTTAATTTTCTAGCAGGGATGCTATAACTTTTTCAAATCGAGCCCTAGAGTAACTTGGATGACGGTATTTGAAAGATCTGATCTTAAACTATCCAAAAAACTATCGAAAATATTATATTCGAATTAAATGGCCATTGGTACGTGAGTAGAATAATTCTCAAATCGTTCAAAAAAGTGTGCTACGAGGCTTGCCTTGCTTACGAACTATTTGTCAGTTCGTTGTATCGCATGTAAAAATGGAAATATCTTGAGAAAAAAAATTTGGACCTCGAAAATTCCTGGTGTTTTGGAGAATTGCTCATTATGTAAAGAAACAGCTATATAAAATTAACGTTTATATCTGAAATTTATATACATTTTTAATGACAATGAAGAAAGAATATTTTTAAGCGGTTGAAAAGTGACGGTCATGATCACAATCTTAAAATTTGAGAAAATGTATCCAAACTATTTCGTTGTTTTTTATCCGTCTGAGTACTGTTTCAATAGTTTTGTAAGCTCACTCGGAACACGTAAGAACTAAAGATATTTACTTGCAGAGGAGCGCGAACGGGAGGAGCGCAAGAAGCGTGAACATCTGCTGCAGGAGGAGCGCGACAAACAGAGCGCGCGAGAGCGCGAAGAGGAGAAGCGACGCGAAGAGGCTGAAAAGGCTCAGCGCGAGGAGAAAGAGCGACGCGAGCAGGAGGAATATCTCAAGCTCAAGCAGTCTTTCTGCGTCGAGGAAGAAGGTTACGAGGAGAAGGACGAGGCCGAGCATACCAATCTGCTCCAGGAGTTCGTCGATTATATAAAACGCAACAAAGTCGTTATACTGGAGGATCTAGCGCAGCAGTTCGGCCTGAAGACGGCCAATGCGATAGACAGGGTGCAGCAAATGCAGGCCGATGGCATCCTCAGTGGCGTCATCGATGACCGTGGCAAGTTCATTTACATATCGCAAGAGGAGCTCGAAGCGGTAGCCAAGTTCGTTAGACAGCGTGGCAGGGTCAGCATCGCAGAACTCGCCGAACACTCTAACAGCTTGATCAATCTCAATCCCGGAAATGCGTGCAATCCCGTGGAGGCTTAGTTATTGCGCTTGTAAAAAATTTGGAAAGAGATGTATTTAAATTTTTTATATTGTTCAATAAAAAGATATTGTTTTTTTATATAATCCGAGACTTGTCATTTATCCAACCTTTCTGCTCAGCTTTGATTTCTCGAAGAGGCGAATTAAGAGGCGGAGGAAGGTTATAAGATCGGTCGGGAGGCAGAAATTCGAAAGGTGATTAGATTTACCAGTAATTCTCATCTTTCGGAACCTGCGGTATTTGTTTGTGTATTAAAAAATAACTTTACAAATGCTATATTGCTATAGATGGAAGCTTGCATTTGTACTATTTTTGATCGTATAAAATATGAAAAGCATTAATCTTTTTGTTATATATCAATCAAGTGCAATAATTGTTTTTTTTTTTAAATTGTAATATTGGCACTAATTAAGATCTTAAAAAGATAGTACAATTTCTATAAAGTAGAGGTTTATAGGAGAAATCTAAAATTCTTGTTGCATAAAAAGAAAAGTAACGGAAAAATCGTGAGTCAAAATTATTCAAAAGTTGGGGTGTTTTGACTGAACCAGTTAGTTAAATTTAGCTTAACTGTAAAGTCATTTTAGCCCAATTATAAATGCTAATACTACACTGAGACAAAATATTATGGTATGATATGTCTACAACTAGAATTTATAGTATCTGCTAACAACTAAATTATATGAAAGATATTAAGGATGTACAATTGATACTTGCCAGTCAAATGAACAATTATTCGAAAAACATTAGATAACATTACTTAATAATTAGATAAAAGTTAAGGAATACAAAATTTAAATTTTTGCAACTCCTTTTTTTTCATGTTTAATCCACAATAATTATCAGATTTCAAAATTTCAAAGTTCATTTTGCTTGTTTTTGATAATTAAGTTGATTTTATTTTTAAAATTAGTAAATTAAATATATTGTATAAATCAGTTATACAATCGCATTAGCTATATTAATTATATATTGTCATAACAAATTTTGAAAATGAATAAACAATTTAAGTAAGAGTAGATTACTTAATAGTTTACAAAAACAAACATCAAAAAAATGAATTTTAAAAAATTGCAAATTTTTTATTCCTTAACCTTTATCTATTAATTGAAATAGACATAATAATAATGTTGTTGATGTTTTATTGAATAAGGAATAAGTTACTTGCAACGTATGGCTATTCAAAATATACCACTTTCACGTAGAAGTAATATTATCTAACGTTTTTCGAATAATTGTTGATTTAATTAGCAAGTATCGCTTGTTCATCCTTAACTAAAATATAAGTTCAATTACTATATAGTACGACATAATGCGAAAAATATAAATAAGTTTAAATTTTAAAAAGTGAATACTTATACAAAGAAATAAAGTTCATATGATTTTCGTTTTTATGTGTAAATTAAGTGTCAACACAATGTTTAAGTAGTTATATTAATAAAATTGCTATATTATTGATTTTGAACTACAATCTACAGGCATTGATATTGTTTTAAAATTTGTAACCTTAGAGTTTAGGATTTTTCATCGTTAGAAATTTATTATACAGAAAGAGTCTCAGGAGTACATAAACTCGTAGCACTATAGCTTTCAATTATATATTGTGTATTTTTATACGGATCTCCAAATTAGAGAAAATAGTGAAAGTTCAATATATTCAAAAAATCTATCTAAAAACTAGCGAGAAACTTTTAATAACCGCTTCCAGGGTATGATTTCCATAAAGTAACATTAGTTACAGCTATCCCCAACCTTACAGGACATTACCTGAGGGTCGGGTGGCCGGGTAATGGTAGTTACGAAGTAATGATAATCGCCAATGTTTTAAGAAATATAAATGTAGCCACGTCTTTCTGTCAATACTATATCAAAGTAAATATGAATTCAAGCAATTTAAAAAAATTGGCTTTTATAGCTTTTCCAAACTTTATTATTGTTCCAATATATATGTGATATATAATTTATAAATAAATTGAGTAAAAATAACATGATTTTTAAAACTTACGTTTATAAAAGCAACCCAAGAATCAGACAAGGAATTTTAATAAATAATTTTCTAACTTCGCGAAATGAATTTAGGAAATTTTAATTCTGTATGCGTAAAGTAACTGATATTGTTCTAGCTCTAAGACTTCAAAAAGTTTGCGTATCATTAAAAATTTAGGTCGAAGAACTTTATGAAATGTTCTTAAAAGTTTTCAGTAAATCTGTGACTCAAAATAGCACAATTTTCTTTATTATTAAAGAGTGTATTCTCAATGTGGGTCAAATATCAATTTAGCAAAGTATAGATGTGAATCTAGACACAAAGATTGGAAACTGTATAGCTAACGCAGCAAGCAGTCGTAGAACTATTACGAAAACTCTTTGTAATAATACATAGATAATACTCTTTTTATACTATTAGAAGAAATCTTTGAAATTCTATAGAAATACCAGAACCAATCAAAGTACTCTTTAACTAAAAATATTTAAAAAAACTTACAAATCAGAACAACTTAAATATCTTCAAAAAATATTAACCAAATATTTGGAAAAAGCATCTATCAAAAATAGTCGATTTTAGTTCCAATGATGTTAAATAGAACTTTAGATGCTTGTTTAGCCTGCGAAAAGTACCCAATTTTTTCACTAGTGAATAAAGTAATCACTTTACACATTATGCATAGTAAACGCCACACGGGTAAAAAACAGCTACTTTGCGCACTAGTTGCCTAATGTACTATTTCGTACCATGGGCGGTTAAAGTTTTATAGCCGAGGTGCGAACATTTTTTTTTAAAGCATACATGGAAAATACCCTTTTTCTGGCTATTCTCAGTGCGGAAAGTGCATATTCCCGACTACTAGACTACTAGAGTAGAAAGTAAATCACTTTCCGCACTCTTGTGCGTATACATGCACATTCTGCACTGAAAATAAGCATGAACAAAAAAGGCATTTTCTATGCACTGTAAAATGCAAAGTATCGTGTGTGACATGTGTGGAAAGCTATTCCACTCGTGTAAAGATTGCCACACTCATAGAATAGCTCTCTTTCCACACGAGTTAAAGAATGTACTATTTCAATGCTGAGGGTTTGAAATTGCATTTTTCAAAATTGGTACAAGGCGTAAAATGCTACTTTACGCCCACTGCATCGAAAAAAATTATTTTTCATCCATTCAAAGCTTCCTCTTTGATAAATGAGTAATGACATTAAATAATGTTATATTCATGCTTGTCTCGTGTAATAGTCAACTTTTAAAGTCAAAAGGTTTTATTTTGCAATCACATTTTTAGCTTTAGTGAAAATTAATTCTTCCTCCCAAGGATATACCAAATATATTTGGTGCTTATATACACTACATTTTTATACTATTTTCTTCTTGAATTAATTGACAAACAGCGCATTATTTATTCATAATAATCTCTACTGCATGCGCAGAAGGACTCTATTTAAGTAGGCAATGAAACAGGTTTTCTAAATTCTAGAAAAATAATTTTTTATTGTTGTTCTCATGCATGATCATTATACTTGCATTGAATAAAAGAAAATTAATAGAATGAAGTTAAAACAGTTGTTTCGTTTGAGTATATGATATTTACAGATAATGCCTTTACAAGTCATTCCTAAGCTTAATAAACAAAAGTCGAAAAATGAACTTTCGTAGGAATGTTCCGAAAGTGGACATCATTCACGACGTTCTGATCTACGTAAATATCCGCCTAGGTTTTTAGAACGACACAACAGTTTTGAGGCTGGATGCGTGAAAATCATCACGTATATATTAGCTAAATTGTGCCATCCCAGCGTGTAGCAACAAGCATACGGAAATTCAAGTGAACGTGTTATCCTGCACGTTTCTACTCATTAGATATTTTAATTTCGAGTGCGTATGTCACGTACTGGTATGCTATAAGCAATGCTTTGTATAATGAATAAAAACAAGTCGAGCGATCATTTTCCTACTCAACATATCGAACGATCGTCAAACATATTTCTACTAATCTGTAATTGATTGGCGAACATTCTGAATTCATCTTAAAGTATTTTTAATGTAAAAAACTTATTTGATGAAAAGGAATTGCCAATAACATGAACCAAGAATTGGCACAATAAAATTTCTTCTAATAATATGTTATATCCAATAAAATTAATTTGATTATGTGTATCTAAGATTTGCTGCAGGTTTGATATGCATCTGCCAGAAGTTATAAGCAAATTTGATTTTAATATTATTATACAAATAACGTTAATTTTGCACATGAGCACCACGGATATCAGAGAGAATGTCCCATGATGTCTGCATGGCCCAATGACGACACTCAATTCAATGTTGCATCAGATTCTAGTTTACCTTAACTGCACATTATACCACGTCAAACGTAATTTCTACGATTCATATATTATAGCGTATTTAATCAATTATAACGCTTCTGTAGGTTTTTTAAAGTAAATATTGTTTTTAGGTACAGGAATTTTTCAATAGTCTACAACGTTCACCATTTTGTCGTTTTGAGCATGCGGCAGTAAGTTAATATAAGGTTGTAAGTTGAGCGATTTAGGAAAAATAACGATGACATAAAATTATAAATATGCAGTACATGCATTTTAAGATGCAGAAATTATGATTTTGAATTGTTATTTTTTACAAGAATCAACGTTGTAAGTAATGCAAAAGTTGTATTTCAAAGAGCATTCATTAAAAATTAAGCATTCATAAGCAAATATTGTTATATATTTGTGACAAAGTTTGTTCGATCAAAAACACCCAATTATCAAAATTTTAATTCGAATATAATTTATTTTACAATACGTATTTCAGGATATTTTTAGAGAACAATTACATTCATCATCTATTAATTTATATTGTTTGATGATTTGATTTAGCTTAAATTACTTGCAACAATTAATGCTAATACATATTTATAAATTAAATATATATTCACACGCGAAACATTTACTTTAATGATTTTCTGTAGATTTGTAAATTTGTAAATTGTATAAGTAGAATACAGAGAAAGAAATGCTTTGACTCAAAGCTAGTGAGTTAACTATAAGGTTACTATATGGTTTTATAGTTAACTCACATTTATACAAGGGCCTTTATACATGGACAATTGAATATTTCTAAATCGTTAAGAAATTTTTATTTTTTGATGTAAGTGAATATGACTTTCAATCGAATCATTTGCGTTATTTGATTATAGATATGTTGCCTTAAAAGTATTTCCATTCTCTGTATATTCAGAAAATGTCACGATTAAAAAATAATACAGGTTTTAAGAAATAGCACAGCTATTTAAAGGACAAATATAATGTGCTTGAATATAAATGAGGTTGCTAATTGCAAAGTAGCTTCTTTTAGCACGGTGCTTGAACATTAAATAAGTAATTTAAAATAATCTAGAGATTGCATTACTGGAGGCATCTAATTTCTTGAAAGATAAAACAATTTTGACTGTTGCATTAAATAAATTCAAGATGAATAAATCTGATCAATTCGCTCAATCCGAAATCCAGAAGACTACAAAGAAATAAGCACGGTGCCCCTCTTAGACTTGCAAATATCATCTGATCAGTGTACGAAATTCTAGAAAACTACTGACTACATTATAAAGCTGTAAACATTCCAGGTATACATATACATATAGCAATAATGTGAATTTTACAAAAAAGGCAATGAGCCCTGTTGCTTTTAAATCCAGTTGCTGCTTCTCGATTAATTTGCCTGCGACTCACTTGATAGAACAGTCCCCCACCAGGATCGAATCAAAAGGTTAGGTGAGGAAATCCAGAAAGTGGGGACTTGGCTTGGCTTGACGTAAAAGCCCCGACACCATCGGAAGAGTTCGCAGTCTCTATTGAAAGCCTCTTGCAGGAGTATCATTTCAAAATTATTTAATCTGAAGTAATAATTCTTCTCGGTCGATTGGTTTTATTGTATTTTTGGTCGGTGAAACAAGTGTCAAAAGTTTAGCTTAGTTGTAAAAATTTGTCACGATCTCTTATGTGTCCATGAGGTGCAAGGTCTTAGACTGTCAAGGAAACTCTCCTACTTTTCTAGCGAGTATAAGGTGAGTTTTTAACGTTGTTTCCTGAAAGTTTTGCAGATTTCGTACCATAAGATCATACATTATAAAATATGTGAATCCGATCTAGAATCTAAGTAAAAAAATTTTATTAATGAAATCTTCTAAGCATATGTCCTATTTTAATTTATCAAATTTGTTTATAAAATTCTGTTTATAATTGGTTTATAAAATTCTTTTTCTTATTTTTAATATCAAAGACAGTTACGGTCCCAGTTTTCAAAATCATAAAAATATATAGCAATGATTAGTACTGAATTTGAAATATTCAATTTAATAGTAACAACAGTGAGAGTATAGTTGTCAATCTTACAATTCTAACTGAAAATGATTTATTAAAGAAGTTCAGTTTCCTATGAAATCTTATTATTGTATAAAATAAATAGTTGAAAAAAGTAATAAATACAAAATAGAAAGTCTTATTTTACATTGCAAATATAACAAACAATAGATTAAAAAATCTGACACTCGATCAAAAACCAGGTCCGTAGTGGTATTATATTTTCTACAGCAAAAGAAATATATTTATATTAAGCAATTAGATTTTAAGAAATTTAATAATATGCTAAATAAAGTTTATTTAAAAACAATCGAACCTTTAACTATTAATCTATCGTTGATTTATATCAGAGCGAAAATCTAATTTGTTTATTCCTATTGGAAGTACATAAATTAGGTACGCGATGGGTCGTCCTATTTACTGTAAGACAGAAACCAGTCTTGAACTCTCTACTGAACGATTGTGAAATCCATTGACAAAAAAAAACATGAATTCTCTATAATTACAGGCTAGCTAAGAATCTTCGGACACGCAAAGGTAGTCGTCGCGGCAACGCTGGAAATCGCCTGGAGCTCTTAGTGCTTGTCCATTTGCATCACGTACCGTAGGGTAAGTCAAAAATTAAGACACTGTTTTTAACGTGTAAAAAATTTATTATCTTGGTTTTTGAGTCATCTTATTTCAAATCGTCGGTTCGGTGGAAAACTGGCACATCTGAAATTTCAGTTTGGAAAAGGGCACATCTAAATTTTAAGTTTGGAAAAGGGCACATCTCAAATTTAAGTTTGAAAAAGGGCCTATCTGGCGAGCATAGTTTTTTCTTTCAACTTTAAGTCATTAGCAATGACACGGAAAATTAAATTATAAATAATAATAATGGCAATCTTACTATAATATTATAAAATTATTATTTATTTATTTATAATTTTAATTTTCCGTGTATTTTTTTCTTTCAACTTTCAGTCAGTAGCAATGACATGGATAATTAAATTATAAATAATAATAATGGTAATCTTACTATAATATTA